>JANRGW010018407.1:0-10249 GCA_024733675.1 Psilopsiagon aymara | reverse complement strand
AGCCCACCTCACAAGTGTGTCAAGGTCCCTCTGGATGGCATTCCTTCCCTCCAGCGTATCAACCGAACCACCCAGCTCGGTGTCATCAGCAAACTTGCTAAGGGCGCACTCAATTCCACAGTCCATGTCACCAACAAAGATGTTGAACAAGACCGGTCCCAACATCAATCCCTGAGGGACACCAATCAATACTGGTCCCTAGCTGGACACCAAGCCAGTGACTTATTACTTGCCCACTAGGTACGATCCTGGCTGATGGAAAAGGTATCCTACTGAATACATCTGGGGAAAAATTAAAAATAAAATAAATAAAATAAAACTAAATAACACCTCCCCTCCACCACCAGCACCTTTTTACAGAATTATTTCATTTTTAGCCGCAAATGCATTACACGAGAGGCATGAAGTGGAAGGGAGAAGGAAGTGTGTGTGTTAAATCACTGCCTTATATACTCCAAAGCTGTTCAGTTAGAACTTATTTTCATCATACCCTTTGCTTTTTAAGCCGGCCATGTCACTAGTCATGGCATTCACTACGTCACTTTAGTTTACACAGTTCCAGTAAGAATCACCCAGAGGGTTTCCCAATGACCTGAGCACAGCCTCGCAGTGCCACACGCATTAGACAAGGAGAATTAAAGGAGAGCAGCCATAAATGACAGATATAAGCAATGACACAACCAGGAGAGACAGTACTGAGTACTTAGCCAAAACAGAGTAATGTTTCGCCAAAGTGTATTTCTTGGATCCAAGAAAATATGAGTTGTTGCTATTTAGTGATAAATGGCTAAACATTCAAAGCAGCCCTTGAAATTGCCAAAGAAAAACTTGTACAAAGTCTCAGATGTTAAATCTGCAGCACTAAGGCAGCACTGTAGTCCTTAGCTACCCTATAGAAAGCAGACATCAGGGATAGAACATTGCAGTTTCCAATTCTGAAAATGTCAGTCTAGCCACTGAAACATCAACATTTATACAAATTGACTTGTATCTCCTGGACACTGGCTGAAGATCACATGTTAACTGGTCTAATAATATCAAATGGAGCACAAGACGGAAGACAAACAAAATGGGATGAACAGCATGAAGAACTGCAAGGAAAGAGATGGATCAAATTGCATGATTTTGTTTAGCGGACAGCTGTATAGCTACATTTTTGCAAAATCTTCATTATAAAGACAAGCCACCACTTGTCCAGAAGCCAAAAAACTACCAAAGAGAAATGCCCTGCAGTTGCAAAAAGAATGAGCTATATCCCCTCTGTAACTGAAAGATGCCCTGTGAAACTATCCCAAGGCACATTTCACTTTCTGTCACTCAGAAGGGCTGTTTTGGGGTTTTTTCTTTCTGCTTGTGGTTTCAGTGAGATAAAGGAGGTGGGTTCTGTGAAGAGCAACAGATGTGGATAGCAACATACATTTAACACAAAATACAATTTAAAAGATTCACCTACGCAATAAAGGGGCATGAGCAGACTACTTAAGTTTCAACTGCAAAATGCTTAGTAGTTCAGTCCTGACCTTCTTTATTCAAGCATGAGCATGCATTGTTGTAATTACCCACATTCACCCTTCGTGTATTTATTTTCATTTAGGCACTACCTTTTGTTTTCTATTTCAAAAGCAAACAAAAGTCTGAAGGTCTTTCTCTAGCTCAATCAGGCACTTTTCTGCATATACATCTTCATACTTCATACTCTTTCCTGCACACACATCTTCGTGTATTATTATTACATTCAAGTAACTCCTATTCCTCCACCTTTGGAGGGTTTTCCCCAATTACAAAGTAAAAATCATTATTGGGGACTCTCAATAATCACCATTTTTCATCAGCATCTACTCTCTTTACTTGAAAAAACTTAGTCTGTCTTGAATGTTTATCAAATGTTATTCCCCACAAAACACATGATGTAAATCTCAGACAAGATTCATGATACAGAAAAGAGCATATCGTTTACAGACCATAAACACCTTTTATGATGGTTTCATCATAAGGCGATTCCATTCTATTAGTAAATTAACATTTTCCAGGGTTCATTAATCTTTGTTTATTCATTCAGTGAACATGAATCATAACCATTAAAAGGAAAATCAAGACATGAACTTTAATGTAAGCCACTATTTAACTGACTGTGTTATACTTCCGGAAAGCCTAAATCAGTTTTCCCCTTCCTTATATTCAGTGTACAAAAAGGCCCTTGCATACAAAGCATTCCTTAAAAACCTTGTTCTCCTTTCCTTCCTTTAATTGCTGTCTGTACCAATGGATTTGTACAAGTCAAAGCAGGCTTGCTCTATGTCTTAGAAGTTTATTTTCTTAGGAAACAGACATAGTGCACCCAAAAAGGGGGCTTTTTACATTCTCAAGTACCCAGACCATAAACAGGGTTCCACTGTGTGAATTTCCTGCACTACTACAGACAAATCACTGTGAGACCTTCCAAAAGACCAAAGGGACAACAGGCACATGAAGGCTGATGCACAGAAAGCATGAGAAAGTGACACACTGGCGTTCATCTGAAGACCACAAAAATGCAGTAACTGTGAAGTTTCTTCAGGCATCACATGGAAAGAGGCTTAATAGGAGCAGAGACAGAGGGAGGAGAAGTAATGGGAAGAGTAACTCAAGAAGCAACCTGAAGCACAGGCCTGAATTGCTGGACTCTCATTCTCTTTTCCTTACAAAATCATATATTCCTCACTCCTGCCTTTCCTTCAGGCTCCGGGACAAATCTGTAATAATTCTGAATTCAACTGCCCCCAAAACCTGAATAAATAGAATTCCCTCTCTAATATAAACAGAAAACAGGGAAGTTCAAGCATACTAGCTTGCCAGAGGCTTACATGTCACTTTATTTGAGCTATGCCCAACCTTCTCCTATCACAACTCCACTCTGAAACCCTTTCCACACTTCAAGATGTAACAAGATAGAATAAAGCAGCAAACAAGAAGTATAAGCAGTGCAAGGAAACTTGTACTGAACTACACAAAAGAAATAACAAATACTCGGGGACAGAGGACCAAATGTTTCCAGCACTTCCAAAGGTAGATAAACCATTCCTGTTGAGATCTGAAGGAGGAGAGCATAGGCAACCTAAAATTTTAATTTATTTCAATTGTAAAGCCTTCCTTCCACGTGGAAAACGTAGGATGGAAATGGAAGAGATTCAGCAAGATCCCCCTGAGTATTTCAGATGCCTGAACAAAGGGCTGTCAGCTGTCCCATTCATTTCAAACATCATCAACTTAAAGGCCAGTGATGCTATTTCAGATGCCCCAAAAACACATATAAAGAAACAGTGCATTATCTGTCTGATGCAAAGGACCGCCCATTTTAATGATTCCACACTGTTTCATTTTAGAACAAAAAGGAATCATTAACATCCAGAAATTAGGGATTATAGATATCAGTTAAGAAGCTGCATGTGTGGAGTGTTTTAACAGCTGCTAATTACTAAACATAAAACCAAAGAAAAGCAACAAGCTGCTTGCAGACAACAAAAAAGGGAGCAAATTCATTAGCTTTTCACACACACACACAAAACATGTTAGTATTTAATGTTTCTGTGCTATTAAGAGGCCAGAACACCATGGAGAATGAGTGAATTCACTCATTATCATCTAGCCGGAGGCAAAAAATAAGTAAGTACCAAATACTAACTTAAATGAGGTCTATAATGGGATCTATAATTAATGACTTCTCTGCTGACCACTTCAATAACGGTATTATTTTAAAGAATACTTTCACAGAACGTCAGCCTCTAAGATAAAGATACATTAAGCATGAAGTTAATTGCACAAGTATATAAATCAACAGGCACCTCTGGCCCACAGAAAGTAAGCACTGCCAAGACAGATATTACTGAAATGCCATTAATATCATGTCAACATGTTCTTTCCCATAAGAAAAAGTAACTGTTTGCAACGTCCAGCAGATTTTTTACTTAGAAGTAGGTTTCTTTCTGGCAGTATTTGCAAGCATCACCTTGTCTGCTATCCACGGAAATGAAGGATCTCAAGGTACTAGCTGCCCTCAGCTAAAATGCATTTCCCACACAGAGAAATGAGTTTAAAATGTAACACTGAATAGACCAGGCTAAACTCAAATCTGAAACATGAATCATTCAACACTTCCACTGCTGCAGTAACTGGTACATTCTTGGGAAGAGATCATCTCATGGTTCAATGTTTATCTAACTTTCAAACTGAACTTCTGATCCCTGGTGCTTCAAATTAAACAATAACAATCCGTGTTACAAACTTCTTTTGCAATTATATTCATCATTATTGTGCCATTATTTCAACTAAGTACTTTCTCAAATAAGCTGAAGAACAAGGAAGGAAGAAACCTGCAGATTTGACAATGAACAAAACAAATGGGGAAATTCATGTCTCAGTTTATTTATGACATTAAAAAAAAAAAAAAAGCCAATACAAAAAAAATGCCCATCTGAGATGAATCCAGAACAGCCTTTTATGGTCTTTGAGCTTAAACTGTACGATTTCGACCTATTTGGTTTGAACACCATGAGTCCTAAAAACAGAAAACAAAGTAAGCAGAAGCAGTGTTGTTAATTAACACTGGTTAATTACACTCAGAGCAAACTTCTAAGACAGTCGCACTACCTGACTTTGCCCTTTGCTTTAACAGAAGATGATTGTGGCCAAAGAGCTTTGCTCCACATTGCTATTAATCCATTTCCTGGACATGCTGAAAGCACTATCAACATACAGTTTAAGGGTTGTTCTGTTTTGCCCTTGTACAGTCCTCAGTTTTGGTCAGGTATCATTTGAATACTCTTTTTCCAAATGGGATGGGAGTTTTACTCTTGGCACATTCCAGGTACTACCACAGCGGACCAAGTACACAGCCAGAAATGTCTGATCAGTAGATTATAAACAAGTTTTCACAGATTTATATCAAGACTCTAAAGTGTCAGCTTTCCAGAATACCTAGTTTCAGGATTGTTTGGCTGTTAAAAGGAGGATTCAGCCCCTTGCTCACTCCACAGAGTAACTTCATAGATACAGTAAATCATCCGCCATGTGAACTTCCAAAATGATGATTTGGATGGTTTTGTTTTCTGCACTTCGCTTCACTGTGTTAGCACAAGTGAGGTACCCCAGACAGTCCCTTTCCTTTCAGCGAAAAAGCAGGCAGACTTCATCAGGGGGAGGTAAGCTGCCACAGTTTGTTTCACAGTGACCCAACTTAAAGCCAATGAAATTAATGCAATGAGAGCACATACGGTGTCTCATAGGAGTTGTTCAGTAGTTCACAGCATTGCACTGTATGAACAAAAACTATTTTGGGTAGCTCAGAAAACTAAAGACCTTGGGAAAAGGATCTTAAAAGTGTAGAATATTTCAGCCAGATGGGCAATGATACAATAGCAACACACACAAGGTTTAAGAGTGATCAGAATAACATCTTTGTCTCCTAATGACGAAAAGGGCCCTGCTCTGATCTTAAGGAGCAAAGGCATGGCAAGATCTGCAGGATACAGCATTCAGACTCTTAATGTATGCCTGATGGCTTAAATTCAAACAGTTGCGTATCAGAACTTTACCCATTCACAACAGCTCATTTTCAGGAAGACACTAAAGTTGTCAGGGTACTACTTTATCTAATGTCTCTTCAGTTACACAAACATGCAAGATCTACCAGCAAATATGAGGTGAAACAGGAAGAAAAAAATATATGGATAATATATTGGTTATTAGCATGCACATCCTTGGAGCATAAAAGCCCAAATTAATACTTAATGCCATATATTATGGATGTTGCTGAAAGCTGAGCTGTAAGAGAGACTGAGAAATCACTGTGGGGCTCCACATTTTGTGGGCAGTGACATACCCTTGAAGGAAAGTGTTATCTCTCTACACTTACAAACTTCTTTTGCCATTAAATTCGTCATTAATGTGCCTATTTATTTGCAATCATATACTTACATAAGCTGAAGCAGTAAGAAACCTACAGATTTGACAATGAATAAACACCTCTAAAAAGCCAGAACAATGAATTTTACATCTTTGGGAAAAAAAAAATACCTAATTGAAAAGAATTCCAGTGAAAATAACAAAAATCAACCTGGATTTCCCATGGCTATGCTGACGGCTGATACTGGTGCTTCTCAGGTCCCTGGCTTCAAGACAAACGCAGTTCAAGCTAGAGCCAATCTTGAAAGACCAAAAGCTCCCACCACATCAAAAGCCTTGCTTTCTGGCCAGTGGTACTGTGAAATTAATTGTGTCTTCAAAAACAATCCTGTAAGTACAAAATTGAAAAGGAAGCTACAAACGCATAAAGGAGACAGAAAAAACTCCAGCTCTGACTCTTCGCTTTAATGGTAAAGATGTCATTAGTCCTCACAGTATAAAAACAGTCCTGTTACTTCAAGGACATCAGTAGAACAGTTCCTTCAACATATTAAGCAAAACTCTTATTGTTTTGGCTACTTTTAATTTTACCTTTACTTCACTGATTGTTTTCTTGTTAAGAACTTCCTCACCTAAGAAAGTGGAAGAAAGAAAAAATAACCAACCTAACCCTGCATCTCCAAAGCCAAATAATAACTACCATGTGTTTTCAACTTCTTCTTCTTCACTTTAGCTACAATTAAAACAAACCCACGTCTTTTTCTTATGACCAAATTATAGTCTTTGGAGCATAAATTAATTAGGAGGTTTCAACCCTTAAATCCTTCCCAAACATCCACTGACAGTTTGGTACAAAACACCTAGAAAACCTGAATGTGAGCTGGCTGTAGGAGCACCTGACGGTACTGAGCAACTGGGCAGTAAAACACAGGTGAAATCCAAGATAAGAAAACTGGGATAAATGCACTGTATTTATCGTTTCACATACAAAGTAATGGGCATTCCTGTACCATGCAGGTGGTCAATCTTGTATGCTTTATGATTATTTATGCTAAATGTCAGTTCAATGCCCAGCAGCGGCCAAAAAGCAACTGTTTAAAATGACTAGAAAAGAAACAGGAGCTCAAAACAACTATCACAAGGCATGGTCACTTGAATATTAAACTGGATTCAAGAAAGACTCCTTAAGTATTTTCTGGAATTAAAAGAATGTATATGAAGTTTAGTGAGTACAAAATGCCTCAGACCATGCCCAACAAAGCTAAAACCTCAGGTTTTATCTGCTAAAATCTTTTTCTATTATAAGCAAACCCCACTGCTTTTAGAAGACAACATGGTTCAAAATAACTATGTTTCCCCTACATCCCTGTCAGAAGACGACACCACCCTGCCTAGACACACACCTACTGTTCAAGTATATTATACAACGTGTTAAAAAACTGGCAAGTTACTCTTCAGCATAGCTGCATACATGCATCTTTAATGGGTTGCCCAGAGAAGTTGTGAATGTTCCATCGCTGGCAGTGCTCAAGGCCAGGCTGGACAGAGCCTTGGGTGACATGGTTTAGTGGGAGGCGTCCCTGCCCATGGCAGGGGGCTGGAACTGGATGATCTTAAGGTCCTTTCCAACCCAAACTATGCTATGATCCTATGATCTTTCTTTCACTTTGGCTTCTGCTACTGCTGAAAATTAAAAAACATGCAGAGCCAGAAGTGAATGTGAATTAGATATCCATCATTAAAACTTGAGTTCACTGGTTAAAGCATAGAAAAGCTATAAAGTAATAACAAAAGTACCTCTGAGAAATACTAAGCAACTTTACCGATAGATACCACTACGTATGTGTTCATATATGCAGATGTGGTTTAAGAAAATTGAGCCAAAGAGCAACAGGTAAAATTTATGAACTGAATTCCAGCCAATAGAAAGTTATGTGCATATTCATTATGCCCCAATCTTCTGAAACTGTTTCTCCTCAGACTGTTTCTCAAATCTAACAAAGCTATATGCTCTCATTCCCAAGCTCAGGTGCTTTACATCACTGCTACATAACATACTCCCAGATACAAACACAAACACATACTTCCTCATAAAGTATTCCATCTGCCTTACATTAGGGTGTGCATAAAACCAGAAGAATACAGCTCTTCATAAATTTCTGCCTGCAGTGCTATAATCTTTTTTGCTCTGCACATATAACTTCCATTAATGATAGATGAAAACTACAAATTCTGCATAACTCCACTGGTTCAACAACTGCTGTTGCATAGTTCTCAAGTTCTTGAAAGCAATTATTTAATTTAAAAAGCAGAACGCTATTGCTTACAATGAGAAAAACAGCTATTACTTAACTAGAAGTGAGAATAGTGAGTCCAATTTAAATAAATAACTGCATCGTTTTCATGAGAACTTTACCTATTTGTATCAGTTAAAACTCTTGCCTGAAAATTCTGAATTGGAGATAAGGTAAAAAAGAAAGCAAAAAAAAGGAAAAACAAATGCACTGCCAAAATCAGAACAATGAAAGACACCACCAAAAATAGACAGAATTACTTACAAATAAATAAGGGTGGTTGTTTTCCATCAAAATTGAGCATTCTGAAATAACTCTGTTCCTCTTCTGAAAATACGCAAACACAGCCATCACGATTTCTTTTCACTGCAATGTAAAAAACACAATACCTCTATAATTGCAGCAATTTGTTTTTTTGTTTGCTCTGTTTTAAACTGCACAGTGTAAACCAACTTTCAGAGTAAGCAAGAGATCAACACCACTTGTAAATGAAACTTACTGGAACACCATTTCAAGAATGAGAAAACTGCTGCAGTCTTCTACAAAAGCAAAATCTCCCAGAGTCCCATGCCACTACTCGGATACTTCGCAAAGCAAGCCAATCCCTACCTCAAGAGTTTCAAGTTATAAGCAACAATATGCAGCCTTTGCTTTTACCTTGCCTACTCTTCATGTTAGTTACCACTTTTGTGCTACAAATAAGCTGAACATGTCTTCCACCATTTTTAGGACCATTTTCTTCCACACATTTCTACATCTGTCCTAGTTAATTAAATTCAGAGTGCCTCCTCACCTTCCTTTACTTGCATGTCTCAAACAGTGACACCTTGCAGGAAATGGCACAAAACAAAAAAATCTCCCATTTCCCCATTATTCAAAAATAAATGCATTCAAAAAAAACAACCCCATCATACTAAAAAAAGAGAGCACTACTCAAAAAATGCCCTCCCCTTAACACATATAGTTGAATACACCATTGTCTATCACCCTGGCATGCACCTACCTTCACTTTCCAAGTGCATTTTCAATGTATTGTGTACTGTATCAACTGGCAACAAGAAAGCACCTACTGCACCAGCTCTTCCTTTTAGGTTAAAGCTTTCTAAGCAAACTCATTCTTCATATTTGCAGTATCCATGTTGTCCTCATTTCAAGTTTTTTCAGCTTTTGAAAAATCAGAGCAACACTCCCAAGCTAAGAAAATGAACTTGATTCCTATGGTAAAAGTTGCCCTGGGCTATTCCTAGCCATCAGATGATCAGACACCCTAAATTCATTCCTACTTGGCCAAGAGCGATAGAATGGTCTGCTTTTTACGTGGAGCTGGTAGTTTACACCAAACACTCTAACAGTTCAAGCATGTTTCCATTAAAGACAAATAATGCCTTACAAATTTGGCCTTCTATGATGGAGCTACAGAACTGATGGATAGGCGAAGAGCACCTGAACCTGAGCGAAGTATTTGATACCGTCCTGCATGACATACTCATCTCTAAAATGGAAAAACATGGATTTGATAGATGGACCACTCACTGAATAAAGGATTGGCTGCAAACTCAGAGTTGCAGTCAACAGTTCAATGTTCATGTGGAGTCCAGTGACAAGTGGTGTCCCTCAGGGGTCAGTGCTGGGACCGATGCTGGGCAACATCTTTGTCAATGACATGGACAATGGCATTGAGTGTGCCCTCAGGAAGTTTGCCAATGGCACCAAGCTGGGTGGCTCGGTTGACACGCTGAAGTAAAGGGATGGGATCCAGAGGAACCCTGAAACACTTCAGAGGTGGCCAATGCCAACTTCATGGAGCTCAACAAGGCCAAGTGGAAGGTCCTACACCTGGGACAAGGAATCCCAGGCACTGCTCCAGGTTGGGCAGAGAAGAGATACAGAGCAGCCCTGCAGAGAAGGACTTGGGGCATTGGCCAATGAGAAAATCAACATGATCTAGCTGCAATGTGCGCTTGTAGCCCAGAAAGCCAACCGCCTCCTGGGCTGCACCAAAAGGAGCGTGACCAGCAGGTCGAGGGAGGTGATCCTGCCCCTCTGCTCTGCTCTTGTGAGACCTCACTTGGAGT
>JANRGW010018405.1:0-26631 GCA_024733675.1 Psilopsiagon aymara | reverse complement strand
AGCCCCCGCGGCCACGGGCGGGGGTCGGGCACCGCTGCCTGCGGGCGCTGAGGGGCGGCGGCAGCAGCAGCAGCCCGGAGCCGCGTCCCGAGCTGAAGAGGGAGGCCCTGCGCTGGAGCAGGAGGGAGAAGTCGCTGCTGGCGCAGCTCTCGGCGCTGCAGAGCGAGGTGCAGCTGACGGCGCGGCGGTACCAGGCGAAGTTCGGCCAGTACATGAGCCACATCAGCAGCATCACCCGGGACCTGGCGGGCGGCCAGCCCGGCAAGGTGAGCGCGGCGGGGGCAGAGACCCGCGGGGCAGCACGCCCCGGCCGGCCCCCTCCAGACATGCTCTCCCCAGGACGGCTTTGGTCGTGCGCAACTTGTGACGACCGGCCGAGGCAGCGATGGGAACGGTGTACTCGGGGGCCGGCAGTCATCCCAAAGTCCGCTCCGGGACACAGCCCGATACCTCTCCATCCTCGCGCGCATCCCCCGCGTGGCGCGAGCCGCTTCTGCCTGTCCCCGGGGAGATGAGACCCCCGGCCCCAACTGAGGACACGCTTCTTGTCGGTCCTTGCGACCGAAAGCCGCTGCGGTGGCGAGACCGGCGATGCCTGCGAGCGGCGGTGGCCGAGCGCGGCTCGTCACTTGCTTGTCCGGAGGAGGTGGGAAGCGGTCGGGAAGGGAGAGGGTCTCGCTCATCGGCTGGTCCCGGTTCCTCCTGTCAGGGTGTCCGCATCAGGGCACCACGCTTCTCAGGGCTCCGGCTGCTCAGTTTGCCCCAGCTGGGACGGGAAGAAGCTTGGGCAGAGGGGCACGGAGCTTGGCTTTTAACTTTTATTTGGGCAGCCGAGAAGTTGTCTTAAAAATCTGGTGTGTAAAGTGATTGTACACCCTGAAAGGTTAAAGGATAGGAAAGTCTCGTTTGGTAGGATGGAGTAGCAGTTGATGCTTGATAGCAGAGATGTGTGCAGTGCTTCTCTCTCTTCTCAGGGCTGATGACATTGCTGAGACAGCGTCTCGCTTCCTTTAGGCTAAATAAGCCATCTCAGAGTACTGGTGAGCTGGCTTAACTCCCTCTAAGGGAGCTGATTTTTTTGTTTCGAGCATTAACTCCTGGCTGGAAGATCACTGTGTAGTAAGTTCTGGCACTGCTGGTGGCAGCCGTGGTGAGGAGTGTTTTAATTCAATAATTTTTCTTTTTACCCAGATTTTCATGGAGCCTTGGGAAGCAAAATTCCCAGTGGAAAAGTTCTGAGCAGCTAAAGTTTCTCCTGAAGCAGCGTAGCATGCTAGGCATCTGACTGCTGCATAGGAAGCAGAAAGGAAATATCATTCACAGGACACCTGAGAGCCTGGAAACATGGGGATTCATGGCATTGAGAAACTTTGTATTTGGGAACTTGAATATTTAATATTTTTCTCTTTCCTTTGGTTAGCTAATTCTTGAAGGTTAGGTTGCTGGCTCTAGGAGGTGTGCATCTGCTTCATCTTCTGGCAGATGGGATAAGCTCATGTGAAGGGAGGCAGCAGCGGGGTGCGCGAGAAAGCAGTGCCTGTAGGAGGGAGGGCAAAGACCTGGATTTTGAGTGAGGAGTTGGCAGGGGGTGTGGGGATAGGGGGGAGGCACTGCTGCCTCCGGGCAGCTGCGGAGCATCTGTCATGTCTTAGCAATGCCGGTAGGTGCTGCTGTATGAACTGCCGCGCCGAAAGCTCTTCCGCAAATGCGGCCGGGGTGATGAATAAAACAGGCATTTGGAAGAGAAACGATCAATAACGTAAAACTGTACTTCATTAAAATCGAATGTATCATGCGGCAGTAAGGCATTTCACTGTCACAGTTAACAAAATACGGGCTTCATTTTTTAAGTATTATAATTTGACTGTTTTGAAAGGTATTCCTGATTTAGGTGTCAAATTTATATTAATCAACTAATTCATAAACATGCCAAACACAAACACCTAACAGTGCTGGGTGATTTTTATGAGATTTTTTGTGGGAAATATAGCTCATGAAATTTAACTATTATCATGTGTGAAGGAGGAAAAAAGAGCTCATTTGCTGTGTTAAAGCCTCCAAATACTTTGTTTCTTTTTTAATTATTGATTTTATCTTACAATTCTTTAGCTGTTCCACTGAAGGAAGATGTTTCATTCTCTTTTTAACTTTTATCTTTTACTCCATCACTGTTTTTGATAGATAACTTGTAATCTTTTCATCCTATTTTTCCTTTAAGCCTTATCTAAAAGCATCAGCTAAAAATCTTTTGTAAGTTAGTATTTTCACTGAAAATTGTTTTATTGAGGCTGTATTATTTAACAGTATTTCACCTCTTACTTCTTAGGGAGGAGAACCCAAACCATTAACAATCATGCTACACCGAGAAAATGATACGCTGGGATTCAATATTATAGGAGGACGACCCAATCAGGTAACAACACAAGTAACTGTAGGGTATTTTGACCTACTTCCTGTCACTATGTACATGTTAGTAATAAAAGAATTGCTTTCCATGACAGTAGGTATGGAATCAACTCCAGAGGTAGAAGAACTGTGTATTATCAGGTGTAATTTGAGTCACTGGTTTGAAGACATACTCTTATGAAAATTGAATTATTACCTTCAGGAAAGGTATTCCCATTGTTTTTGCTTTAAAACTTTAGGCTGATCTGCACTCAGTACCATGTGAGTAATCTGTATCCATGCAAACTGTTCAATGGAAATCTCTGGGACTACTTATAAAAGTCATTGTAGCAGGATTAAGCCATTGGAATATTTGGAGAGATGACAATTTGCTTCAGTAACTCTGGTAATTTAAGCACATGTCCTGCTCTCACATCCCTGCTTTCATTTTTAATTTCTTTGTGAACTGAAACAGTTTTTGTTGGTCTTGTATCTTCAATCAATCTAGTCTCATCAGTCTAGGTTTAGAAACTTCATTGGGAACCACAGAATATGCATGAGGATCACTACCAACCTCCTACAATATGCATAAGAATATGCTTTTTTTTCTTCATCCTTCCAAAAGCATTAATCAGGATTGTCATTGCATATGAAGGGTAAAGAAACCTGTTAAACTGGAAAATTAATAGTTGATTAAAAAGGCTTGGTAATAATTACGCACTGATCAGGTTCTCGTTAAGTGGGAGAATTGTAGCCTCTTACTGTTACTGAGGAGAGGAATGGGACCCTGTGCATTAGTTTGGCAGTCTTCTTTTCTGAAGCTATGTTTAGTGGTGCCAAAGAGTCTGTTCCCATTAGCTTAAGAAGTTCACTGTCTTCACGGCTGAATTATTGTTCCCTGTGGGTAAATATGAAGACCAGCAGTTATCAGATGTTGGTGCTATAAATCCAAAGCAAGAGTTTCTTAGATTTCCTAATGGAAGGATGAGACAACAGGTGGCTCTAAGATAAAATACATGAGCTTTGATTATATCCATATTTTGGGTATACCAATAACAAAGTCCAGACTATCTTTAGATTGTATTGCAGTAACTGTTAGTTGCTGTTACTCACAGCTGTAGGAAAACTGCAGGGAAAAGGGAGCATGGTGTTCATCTTTCTTGAGATGGCAGCTGAGCCTCTCTGAACTTCAGTGCTGACAGTGCATACTGGAACAGACTTTTTATATTACAGACTGTTAGGATTTTTGAATGAATATTCTAGAAGCTTAAGGAGTAAAGGGTAAATATATAAAGGTTCATAGCACTGTTTGTAGAGAGACCTGCTGGCTGGAGAGAAGGAAATGGTCATGGTTTTCCATTAACACTGATAGTTGGAGAAGTTAATGAAGCTGTGAGGCAGAGCTGGGTCTTGGAGGGTTTTGAGTCTTTGAAGTTTAATTTGTAAATTCTCTTTTGTTTTGTTCTTATTGTAATACATGTGAATACCAGAGATGTTTGATTGGCAGTTCCCAGGTATCGGTGTAAGGTCTCACTCAACATATATCAGGCAAAGGATATAACAGGAGAAAAGGATTGAGTTGGCTCAAATAATGTCAGTAAAAAAACTCTGCTCAAAAAAATTAAATACTGGAGCAGGAATTGTTTGGTAACGCAATGAAAAAGAGTTCATGAAAGCGATCTGTACATTCAACTTGTTCAGGGAAAAAGTACCTTTGGGTGAAGAGTTGGGTCTTGCAGCAGAAGAGCAGAGCAGTGGTGTCATTATATTAGTCACCTATGTGGGAATGCATTCCTTCACCACTTATTATTTGTCTTTTTTAAATACAGTGCAGGTTTTTCTCACTGGAAAGCAGGTGACTCTTGGTGACTTGGGTAATATGTTCCGTTGGCTGTGTTTCCTTTCAACCCATAATAAGCTTCCCTACTGTTCTTCACCTTCTATCTGCAGGGAGGAGGAGAGCAAAGACTCACCACAAGCTCATCTTTTAATTCATCAGGAAAGAACGCGTATCACTAAGTGTGTGTTTCTGGGAGATGATTCATTATTTTAATGGAGCACAGCTGCTTTGATCCCCACTTTTGTCCTGGGCCCCAGCTCTGGCTGGGTAGGAGGACTGTCCTGTAGAGCAGGCTATGGTATGGAGGCTGTTCCTCCCAGGACATGATGGCAAAGCCAGGCTGGAGGGAGCTGTGGGCACAGCTTGGGGCCCCTACTGGTTTTGGAAAAAAGAAAACAAATACAGTTTTATGTACTGTGATCTAGCCCATTGTTTTCTCAAGGAAAAAACATCCGTGCACCTCCTGCATGTCATTAATGGCTGTTACGCTGCTTTTATCAGAATTTCGTTTCCCTGTTTGTTCATCATTTCAGAATATTGCTGGAGCTGTTAATAAGTTTCCCTTTTGCTTATTACCTGACACCCATGAGTCTCTGTGACAGAGAGGGGAAAATAAGGGGTTTATGAAGTCACAGTCTGACTAGCAGTGTTGAATCAAATATTTGTTAACCCGTAATCTGCCTGGGTTGTCTCTGTAAGACAATTGCCACATATTGTAAAGCCTGTTTTATAGTGGTTCCATTTTTTTGTTCTGCCTTTATCACTTTCTTAATAGAAAAACTTATAGAACATTTTCCCCATGAGTGCATAGCACCTATAGGCCTAGAAACCTGTGCACATATGAATCGTTTTGTTGGTCAGAGATTCACCAGCCGCAGAAGGGAAATAAGCATCCTATAAACTGTTATCCAAAACATACATCATCTGGAAAGAGATGCCTTAATTTATTTCTATCTAGGTTAATATTTGTGTCAACATTTAAAAATACTTTAAGTGGGCAGTGTCTGCTTGGCAGTATTTCATTATTAATAATGATTTTAAACTATTTAAATGTTTGTGATGAAATGAAGTGATTTCAGCATGTGCAACAATGTCGAGTGTATCATTCCAGCTGTGGTAGATGGCTGCTTTAAATTTGACCTTCATGCAAGTTGTACTTATCAACGTGTAGAGATCAACTGGAAGTGTTTTTTTTTTTTTTTTGTCCACAGCTGATCTGCATGAATTTCATAGTTGAGCAAGCTCTCAGTCTCCCATGTGAATAGGATTTATGAGGTTAACCAATTCCATCCAAATCCTGTCACTGTTACATGCCAGCGACATAATGTCCCTTTGTTCCCTGGAGCTTTATTTTCAAATGCAGAAAAAAAATGTACAAGCAGAAGTACTGCAGGTGCCTTTTCCCTCCTGAGAGAAACACTTGTGCATCCATTTACATGAGTATCTTCCCCTGTACTAGTCACTGCTCTGAAGTTTGAGATCTGCTTTAAACATTTTAGCTGGGATCTGATTACCACTGCACCCTGTGTCTCATTTAGACTAAAATAACCAGAAGTAAATGGATAATCTTACAAAAAATGCTGGAGTAGTTCATTCATTCTGTCCTTTTTGGTTAATGACTAGTTTGTGTTAAGCAACCTTAAAGAAAAAAAGAAATCCCAAAGAGCTTAATTCTTAGCTTGAAAAGTGAGCTGCATGTTTCACGTGGATTTGCATTTTTCATTGCTGCTGATTTTAGTACCATCTTATTTCTTGTACTAATGTGCCCCTTTTTGCAACTCCCCTATCACCTGGTACAGAACAATCAGGAGGAATCTGCTGAGGGAATTTATGTGTCAAAGATTTTGGAAAATGGACCTGCAAACAAAGCAGAAGGCCTGCAAATTCATGACAAGATCATTGAGGTAAGAAAAAAACCCGCATCCCACCAGTGGATTAGGCTGTTGTATTGTCAGATTAATCAAGGATTTGATGGTTTTTACACTAAGCATGTTGTAATATTCCTCTTTTGCTGTGTCTAAACGTGATTGTGCACTGAACTGCTCAAACATTTATCAGATATGAAGACAAATGATAGATTTTTCCAACAACTAACACATGCATTGGTCTTGGGATTAACCTGACTTAAGTGAGGTAAAGGTGTAGATGCTGAAATAGTAAGCAAGAGAGGCATTCTGTATTTCTTTTCATTAACTTCAGAAAGAAGGCAAGTGATTCTATGTAAATTCACAGGTTTATGAAATTGATTTTGCCCTGTAGGTGTTACTGTAGTGACTGTGGCATTGTGGAGAAGCTGTGCTGGTAAGCAGTGATGTGAAGCTTCTTAAGCAGAGAAAGTACTTTCTCCTATATGATCAGAAGTAGATCATCTGTTGTTCTTACCAGGACCAATATAGCTTTCTCAGACATGTAATATGCTAGTATGGAAATGTTGAAGTCTATTCCTGTGTGGTATGCAGGTTTTTTCCCATAAAATAACTATAATTGAAAAGAAAAATGCCAGAAACTCAGTCTGAAGAATAGGTTGCTGCCTAGCCTACGTTTGTAACTGTAATTAGCCCTCTAAAAGGTCTCAAAGGAACAGTTTCAGTCACTGAAATAGACTCCTTAGGGTGCTGTCAAAACAGCGTTTCACAACACAGCTGTAATACACCTCTCTGAATGGCAGCATATACCAGTAGCTGCTGGGTTTGTTTAGGATACATCACTTTAGCCTTGAGTTTAGGGGAGACTTAGAAACATTGCACAAACTTGCCAATTGGACGGGGTTTTGAACAAAGACATATGAAACAAGTGGATTGGAAGACAAATGCAGAGTGCTGCTGGCTTCTTGCATTATTTTGCTGTTAAGGACTAGAAAAATAAGCCAAGAGTGTTTGAATGCTGGCACTGCATTCAGTGTTGGGAGCCTAGAGCAGTGTGTGAAACCAACTTAATGTATTTTCTTGGAAAAATAAAACTTGTGCTCTTAGGTGGCAGATACACTAACCTTTGGTAGAAACCAAACTGGCTGAGCAGAACCGAACTTGGCAGCATAACTCATCTCCCCAAGATACACAAAAAACTTTTGCATCCAATTGTTTTCGTAACTGCAGCCCTATGCTGGAAAAACCTATGCTCTTCTGACATTAACATTTCAATTACCATGTTGTGTTTTCTACAGGCTGACCAGCTATATAGTTTTATGCATTTGCTCAACACTTCCTGCTGTATTTTATTTTGTAGTACCTTGATTGTTAAGACAAAATGGCATGGTTAAGACAAAATGGTGAGGAAGAGATACATCACAAAAAAAGTCTGATTTATTAAATGTGAGGTCATCTATTAAAATGCCGCCAGAACTGACTCTTGATTTTTATTTGTTGAAAATTTCTAGCTGCATAAAATCATACTGATAGTTAAAGTGCTTCCAGGAACATATAGAGTTCAATTTTATGTGAAACTATAGATCCAGTCTAGCATGAGTATTCATACGGCTCTGAATGGAGCACCATTTTTTACCATATTAATATGCAATGGCTTTGGGTATAATTTTTTTGTGTTCCGGCAAGCATCTAAAAATGTTCAGGGTTAGGCTAACATATCTGCTAGATATTTCTGTGTTTCAAAATTTGTTGGATTAAGTAAAAAAAGGTAACATTAAGACTTTCTAAATGAAATGCAAGTGAGTATTTATTCCTCCATGCTAGACAAAGGAAGCAGGTGGAGTCAAAAGTTTGAATTTTAACTTGCCCATGTGTGGCTATTGATGTCTGTTTGTAGTAGGATGTCCTGCCAGCACTGCTGGTCTGTTGTAAAAGATCAATATGAAAGCTTTTGCTGTGAGGAAATAAGTTGGATGGTGTAAGTGTTTCAAAAGTGTTGGCAGATACACAGAATATGAGCACTGGTGAAAAGTTGATAGGAAGTGGGACTTCTTATTGCTTGCTTTTCACTCATTTGGTGATCTTATCTAATGGGTAGTATTTTATGAGCCCATTTTTCAGTAATCAAGAGCAGAAGGAAGCAATGTTGTTTGAAGAGCCTTTAATAGCTTCAGTCAGTTGATGGCAATGTGATGCCCGGGGTGTTTTTAGCAATGCGTAACTAATAGGATAATGGACAGAGCCATCCCATTAAATCAGGAGAAAATCTGTTGTCAAGGTGTGTTGCTAAATAAAGACAGTAATTTGTTTCAGTGCTTTATCAGATGTTTAACAAATGTTAACTGCACTTGGTTGACTACAGTGAGTTGACTGCAGTGGTTGACTACAGTGAGTTGTGCACATTTCAGATGACTGTCTTGTGGGTGACCTAGTTCAGCAAATGGATTTTACAGTCCTATGGCATTGGCAACTGGAATTGTGAGTCAAGGCTGGCAAACATAAGTAGTGCCTTCTACTTTATATATGTCATTATCTATGGCAGCAACTTTGCCAAGTAATTGTTATGGTAATTGAAAGAGTGCCAAGGGGGAAATCAGATTTCTTTCTTAAGGTATTTATTCTAAGTGTAAAAAAATTATTTGAGTTCCTGAAGGGTTTTGAGATCAGTGTGCCCAAAATGTGGGCAGTAAAGCCTCTTTGATGTTTTTCATCTGAAAAAAGTTGGTGTTTATTTTTGGTTTACCCTCAGGTAAGCATTATTTTGTGCTTGAGGACCTGAAACAGATGCCTATGGGCTGGCAGGGTGGTGGTGGGTGAGGGTGACAGGTTCATGAGGATGTCAGCTGCATCTGTTCACAGGGTATGGTCACAGGGCCCTCACTGATCATTTTCACTATTCTGCTGAGGAGCTGAAGATTTTTGGCACACCTTTACCCTCTTTATTCAAGATTAACTTGTTTATGCAGTGGAAAAGTAACCTGGGACAGTAATGTGCACAAGCAGCATTTCAGCAATGTGTACATTCAGGAATCTTAGTACAAGCCAAAAATGATCATTATTTGTTTATCAAGGAGAAACTCTTCCTCATTAATTACTTATATGTAGCGGGTTTCTCCAGATGTCACAGTCTTATGCTGCTTTCAAAGGTTATTATCCAAAAATCCAGTTCCCTAAATTATCACAGTGCAGCATGTGTCTAGGACTAAACACTGATCACACGGTATAAAAAGCATCTCATAAAACTAGGTGCAGCATTGATATCTGTGACTCCCAACATGAATGCCTTGTATATGGGCAGTGGTATAAAGCCACTAGACCTCTAGCTTTTGGATTCTCTGTCATCTTCCTTTCCACCTTGCCTGTGAGTCCTGAGAGGAGAAGATGACCCTCATGCCATGCACAGGACTATCTATTAGTTTGTGCTGGCTCAAAGAATTTTAATTGTTGTTGGGAGAAAATACAAAGTATATTTAGAATGGTTCACGCTTCTATGGCTATGCATCATTTCATCTCCCCCTGACTTCATGCATATCTTTTCTACTGAATAATTTCCCTGCTCATCTTTGCTAATAGCCTCCTCAAGGCAGAATAAATCAGCTTGATCCTTGGCAATGTTGCCGATACACAGAAATGTTTTACCTGCTGCATTTTTTTATACATATTTATAGTTCTGAGCAGTAAAAGCAGCTCTTTCTGTATGGAGGAAAATTTTACTCTCTCAGCAGTAAGTTCACATAAGAATGGCTCCACCTTGGCTGGAGCTCCAAGTACACTAATGCCTAGTTAAAAAGCCATTCAGAACTAATTCTTTGTACTTGGTTTTTCTTTGTATAATATTACATTTTTACAGAAATTGGTACATCGTCTCCTCTGGTTTTGAGCCCAACTTCAGAAAAAAACAGTGACAGAATTTCTCAACTCTTCTTTCAGTCTGTAAGTCACAGTGTCTTGCAAAAGACCATTGTACTACTAAAGTGGGATATGCTGATTTTACCTTTTTACTTCCGTGTTGTACATAAAAGACATGACTGCGACCAAATTTGCAACCCAGATGTAGTTCCTGAATTATTTTGTTTCCTTAAAAAGGGCAGTATTTCATCCATTTGAGGAAAAAGAGCTACTGTTAATTCACATTGCCTAGGAGACAAAGCCCTATAGTCACAGCTGAAGCTTCTGTTGTAGGTGTGCCAAATAACAAACCAGCAGTGAAAAACCTTGTGTGCAAGTAAAACGGGCTTGGGCTGAAGACCAAAATGTTCATATGAGGAACTGTAAGCACATCATGCTCTGGAAGGCTCAAGTGCTTTTCTGTTCCTTGCACCTCAAGGCAAAGGCTTCTGTTCTTTCACTCTCATGGAATGAGAACATTGGCCCTTCTGCATTTTAGTCAGTTGATTCTCATTAACTTGATGGCTAAGAAGCAGGAATGATGGAGAAGAGGGGAAAGAAAAACATTTTTAGCCTGGGATCTTTAAGTCTTTTTGAAAAATGAGATGGATGCCCATATATCTTAACTGTATTCTGTTTATGCAGCCTGAGCTCCATAAGTACATAATAAATATGGCTTCATCCCTCTTCAGTGTTTCCCTTTGTTCTTTTCACTTTTTTCTTGAGAGTGCACACACAATGGCTTTCAAGCGCATGTCAGCAAAGCCAGTTTCAATAAAGATGAAGTCTTGAGGCTTATCCTGGCAGAAGTAACTTACATCTGCAAAGCGCCTACAGAAACTTTTTAACTATTGCCAGACTGCTGACTGTGCTGTGTGTCAGCCTTGTGATGTTTTATCTTCTGCATGTTTCTGTCATTACACTCACTATGTTGCTCAAGCAGAATCTTTGATACCAGTTGTATTTATTTGGCTAAGAATCTCCACTGTCAGATTATGTCTGTAGAAGTAGTGAGCTTAAAAAATGTCTTGCTGGGATCAGAGCTAGAAGATTTGGGATGGCTTTGAACCAAAGCTGCACATGATGTGGCCCACAAGATCTGGGTGGTAAGCTGAAGAAACTTTTATACAGCTAATTTTAGTGGTGTGGATTTCAGATATCTAAATATGCCCCAAGTAGCTTTAGGCATGTTAAGTTCTCTTAAATCCTTAACAAATTCATAATGTTACATTGCATGTAGTCAGGTCTGGCACCTGCATTAATTAGATAACTCATAATTAGTCAGAAAGATCTCTGGGATAATAAATCAGTTATATGATAGACTTAGAAATGTCTGTAGCCTCTTTTCACCTCTCCTCCATCTGTGGAGATACAGTTTTTTAGACACCTGACTTCTTTCATCTATCTGAAGAAACTTGTTAAAAGTCAGATGGGACCAGGTCTATACATAACTTCATTTGAATAGGAGCTACTGCCCCCACTGACTTTTTTTTTTAGTTAACAGAATATCAGAATGCTTCTTCAGGAAGTGAGAGATCTGGGTTGCTGTCTATGTCCTTCCTGCAGAGGACTGAGTTTACCAGCCCAGGCCCTCATTACTAGGGCAGGAGCTATCCTGTATGAGACCAGCCTCCACCCATCCTCCTCAAATGGAGATGGGTGCCAGCAGGTGTTTGGGAGTCAGGATTATCTACTGATAATCTGCTGTGAAAGAGATGCTGGTTCCAGGGATTGTATATGGAATACTGGTCCTGCCCTTTTGTAGGTAAGTACTTGTGCCCATACATGAGACAATCTCTCTTTCTTGTACAGTTGTGTATCTTATATGACACTTCTTTGGATGATACTTGCATTTCTGACTTCGTAGTCCTTGACTTTGGGATGCTGTTAAAACAGTACATCCTCTAGCTAGGGCACTTTCCTAGATATGAAGGATGGGGCTCCCTGGCTGAATAAATACCAGTAGCTGGGGTTCTTCTCCTAGTCCTTGCTTTAGGTGCTGGGTTATCTAAAAGGTGGTTACTGCTGCTGCTGATGCCCAATGTCAGAAGGCTGTGCAGGTTGGGTCTCATTAGGTGTAGGAGGTTAGTGTTCAGTGTGCTGTCTGTGCTAGAAGTTGACATCTCACTGTGGGCATCCTGGCATGTCTGACTTTTGTACTTTCCTTTGTTTCCAACACCAGTAGCCTAAATTTGACTGGTCTTGCTGTAGGTGCTTAGAAGTACTTGCATTCCTCTCTGTTCAGTGAACTAAAATGCAAATGTTACATTCAGGAAAACAAGCTATGTTCTGTCTAAAAAGCACTTAACATTTCAGCAATTTATTGTCTGAGTTTTAAAAAAAGAACATAAGTCTTCTGGCTTTATGTGACCTGAAATTTTTGTATGTTTTCTGTTGAAATATGTTAGGGAGCGGACTACTGAAATAATTGCACTTGCATATATGTAATGTTTTCTTGCAAGTCTTAGTACAACTTCACAAAATAGTTTCTGTCCCGAAAGAAAGGGAGAAATAGAATAAAACTATATTAAAGAAGTGGAGAACTTGGTGTTAGTAGGGTAATGGTGAACAATGACTTAAGGGTTTGGATCAGAAACTCAGTATTTGATCCTTTAGTTGACTGCATCGAGTCTTACCTTCATAAACATGCAAAAATATTACTTTGATACTTGTGTAAAGCAGCATCATGAAAAATTCTAAAATGTCTCAGCTTATAAGAGGTGACTGGTTTTAATTATTTTTGTTTTCTGAGATGTAATCTGAGAGGTTTCTATCCTCTGAGAACTTGCAATGGGCCCAGCTCTAGAGAGGCGCAAGCCTGTGGGAGGGTTTCCCAGGTGTGTTTGTTTGGGCTTGTTCTCACAGACCAACCGGGCAAGTGTGCAGGTATAATGCTATGTTGGTTTTGTGGGAAAACAATGCTCACAGTGCTTTTAACTAAAAGGAAAAAAAGTGGGAATGCCACACATAGTTGGAATAAGGCCACGAGATGAACTCTCCAAGTAGTTTATTTGCAGAGCAAGGCAGTATTGTCCTTTTTCAGCAAGTCTCTTCAGCTTGGCAGTCATAACTTTCTGAAGATGCAGCTAGCTGGTGTACTGCACCTTTGCCTATGCCTGGATGCTTCTCTGCAAGGGACACCTAGAAAACAAAGCAAAAGGAATACTAGGGTGGCTGGAATAGAGGACATGGGGCAGAAGGAGCAGCATAGGAGTATTTCTGAAATGTGGCTGAACATGGAAGAAGAGAGCAAGCTAAGTGGAAGTGGTGAAAATAATCTTTTGCGAGGGACTTTTATGGTACTTCTACCATGTTAGGTCTTTATCTAGGTGGCTTAGGTTAGCCATAATAGATATTGCATAAACATGAGTGTGCATAACTCCCTGTCTCCAGCTAGATAATTCTGTTTTATTCTGACTGTGGTAGATCTCTAAAGCAGTTGGATCACTGTAGGAGCATAAAGGGAAGAGTGAAGGAGAATATGCAAGGAAGAAATAAAACAGGGGAAACTGACCTTTACAATTGAAGAATTCAAAGCACCAACCTTGTGTTTCCTCAGGGGTGCTTGCCCATAAATAGGAAGTGTGGGAGAAATGGAAGTGATGTAAGAATAGGAATAACTGAATTGTGGGATAGAATAATCTATACATATTGCCATTAACTCTGATTGGGAAATAAAGTAGTACTGGAGCAGAACTGTGAAAGTTGTACTGTTTCTGCGGAGAGGGGCAGTACCCAAATTGGCAAATCAGTAGGGCTGCTGGATGGGAAGGTTTCTGGTTAACCTGTGGAAGAGCTGACTAACATAAGAACCTGCAAAATTCCACAAACGGTGTTGCTGCCATGCACCACAGATCCCTAAGCACTGTGTGAAGGCCTGATCACACCCATCTCTTCATAGAGTGTCTAATCTCACCCCTGAGGGATAACGTGTCAGAAACTTGGCAAGTTGAAACTAAGATTCTTCCTAGATTCCCTGTTTGAGCTTGTCTTTGCTGCATGTCATCTTTCTCTTCCTCCCCAGGGTTTTTTTTAAGCTATAAGGTAAAACTTGAAAAATAATGGAACTTTAGCACACTTCATCTCCACCTCATCCAGCAGCAGGAGCAATGCAGTTTTGTATGCAGCTGAGGTAGTAGATTTGGAGGAAATTTTTGTTTGTGTGAGGTTTTAGAGGTGTTCATAAGCACTTTCAGGAGTGCATTAAACAACTTGACCAATGCTGCTGCTTTCATCACCTTCCCAGGAGGAGAAGGGCATGTACAGGGAAGTGTTTTGTTTAGGGATTTTTCAAATAATTGCATGCACACATATTTACATCTTGGTGTCTGTTTATGTTAGGGAAGACAAGGTCATAGAAATGTATCTTCATATTTGTTGCTGAAGGTGGTAAGGTTTTGTGTTGATGACCTTTGCACTTTGGTCTTTGCTCTTGGATCAGCCCTGAAGAAAGTGCTTTCTCTTCCATTGATAAGCTGAATTTCCATGATGATTGGGCTATAGGTGTGATTGTTTGCCACTGCCTTGGTCTTGGACCAAGTCTTTCTTATAGATATGGTGGTTTTGATGATCAGTATGGAGCTGAAGTACCCTAACTTGGTACACTCCAGAAGGTTTGAGAGGAGGAAAGGCATTTTCTGGTGTCTTTCTTTAATCTTGTTAACTATGTAGTGAATAGAAAGAGCCAGAAGCTTCAGAGGGCACTTAAGGATGAATCAGGGGGAGTTAACTCTTTGAGGCTTATATGATGAAGACTAGTAGGAAAGGAAGCCTAGTCCAGTTATGGAAAGCTCTGACGAAGTCTGATACCATGCTGGGTTTGTTGCTTAGAACTGAGGGATGTGTGAGGAAGCTGTGCCTCCCACAGCACATGTTGCTGGCACCCCAGAAGCTCTTGGCATTTTCAGAAAGTGAAAAGAGCCCTCTTCACCCTTTTGCGAAGGCTGTTCTTTATTGTGGTTGAGACAACCTCACAGTTAGAGGAGATGACAGCTTACATATGTTGTGTGAATGCAGTGGTTTATCCTCTTAAGTCACTGAACTGATTGTTGCAATCCAAGAATATATGCTTCAGGAGCTTTGATCTCTTCTATGCTTTTTCTTAATCAGCTAATTATATTTGTAAGGAGTAGCTAATCGCTGTTCCCTGTAATTGGAGGCTGAGTGAAAAAAGCCATTAATGTCTGCCAATGCAGAAAAGCTCCACATGAAGTGATTACTCATGGCTTTGCTTAAAAAATTAATAACCTAATTTTTAAGAAGCTCTGAGATGCAGCAGTGTGAACAGGAGAATGCTCCTCCTTACAACTTGTGAATAGGAGTATCGAGAAGCATGTGCAGCGTTGTGCTTTCGAATGCTTCGAAAATGAAAGTGTTAATGTAGGAAAAGTTATCTGGGAACTCACTGCAAAATGCAAGATTCTGCAGGATTTAAAACCATGCTGTAATGGAAAAATCAATTTTCAAATTTTCAGGAGCAGATGTGGTCTCTTCAAACCACCATCAAAGACTATGTCAGGTAGAATGAGGTATACTAAGCTAAAATCACATTTGTTACTAACACACAGACATTTCAGTAAATGTGTCTTGTTTGGAATTACAAATCTAATATAATGTTACAACTTTGCATGTAGACCCAACTTGATCGAATCACTGCTGCTGCAGGAAGGGAGTGCAGAATGACTCAACACTCTTTCTTCATTCAAATAATTTTAGAAGGCATTTTTCTTTATGAAATACTGTTGTTGGCTGCTGTGTTTATTTACATAGTAAGTTTATGTATGTTATTTACAGGATATTATTTACCTAATATTTCTTTGAGGACTATGTCTTTTCAAGTAGTAAGACTGGGATGGGGGAAATGATGAAAATATTTAACTCATAACTTGACGTCCTGCTGTTTTCTACTCGTGCAAATAAAGTTTTCATACTTTAAAAGAAAAAAAAAAAATCACTGTATTCCACACACCTATCAAATAGCTTAGCTTTAAAATTAGAGAAATTACGAATCCATGTGTCTGGAAGTGGTTATCTAATGTAGGAGGTAGTTCAACAAAGGTTGATACAGAGCATGAGGGTTTTTTTTCCCTTCATCTGTATTTTATTGACCATATAGAATGTAGAATCATAGAGTAGTTGGGGTTGGAGAGGACCTTAAGATCATATACTTCCACCCCCCCTGCCATGTCTAACACTTGAGAGATCCAGTGGCTCAGATATTGCCCATCTGTTTCTAAGTAGAGTCTTTCAATCTTGCATTTGTTTCTTTAAGCATGCTGATAGAGTGGGTTAATATCTGAAGTCTTACCAGCATCTTGAAGGAAGAAGGCACGCTATTTTAAATGGAAGGGATTTGCTGTCTTGCATGAATTAAAACATCTGGATCTCTACACTTCTCTGTTACAGTTTGAGCTGGGCTTGTCTTTGGCATGTGGCAAGTATGGAGCCATATGGTCTTCATGCTGTCAGCAAGCCTTTTCAGTGCATACCTTTGCCTACCCCCCAGCCTTCTTTGAATGGTAGCTGCTACTGTAGCCTGAAAGATAAATGTTCCAGGAGCTTTCAGGCTGTTGTGCCCTTCTTGAATGGATTAATTGCATTTTTGAGTGGTACAACATCCAGCAGTCCAGAGCGGAGAGCTGAATCCTTTAATTCCCCGGCAGTGCTTGGGGCCCCAATCCAGAGTGGACACCTTGTGTTAGTGCCACATGTGTAGCAGTGCTTTCTGACTTACACTTTGTGTCCTTTGCATCTTGTTTTCTTAATGTCTCCATGAAATCTACACGTGCTCAGCACAACTGGTTTTTACCTGTAAACGTGGTTAAATGGAATATTGACTGTTCTGAGAAGTTTCTTAACAGAAATTTACTTTCTACTGACAAAAAGAATGGTATTAAAGTTATACTGCACTCGCTAACATCTCTCTTAATATTTTTTTTATAATTTTCTTCTGAGAATTAGTATATTTTTTAAAAATACAGGGATTCTTGTTTTCAAATATTCAAAATACTTTAAAATTCATTTTTTATACAAGTGTCTAATATTTTTAATGATTACTCTATTTTTGGTTTTTTATTTTAAAAAAGAGTAGGAAGAACATTTCTATTTTTTTAACAAGCAAAAATGTTTCGTATTTTTTTGTTTGTTTTGTAAAGAGCTCTTACTATTGCTATTTCTAATTTAATTGATTTTCTCATTAAATAAATGTAGACCACTGTTTTCAGCCTTCTTTTGTGAGTCACTTAAGTTCTGTACCCTTGTACAAAGCATGGGGCTTTTGTATTTTTTTTCCCTCCTTCCTCCTATGAGGTAATGGAAATCTAAAGAATTGGTATTCATTAGTTAATCCAGAGGCTTTATCTTTTAATTAACACAAGCCATAGACAATATTATAAAGATTAAAGAACACATTGACATTTCGGAACACAAATCAGAGAGTGAACTGTTCCGAAAGTGCTGTTAATGTCCTAATTTAGTGGAGCGATTTAAGAACAAGGTTTTAATCTGATTACTTAAACTTGTGTCTTAGTCAGACTCGGTCAGTCCATTACAGCCCTTCTGCTGATGTCATTAACTGCGTGTGTACATTAGTGACTTCTTCCTGCGTGTATTGCTTTGCAATTGTCTCTTTCTCTTTCGTGTTGTGATTTTTAAGTTCTGTAGTTCAAGGAGCTACTTTCATGTATATGTATACTTCGAAGCATATATTGTATAGGAAACAGCTTATACTAGCCATCAAAGTTATTAATCTGAAAACCAGCATGTTACTTAGCATGGTTAGTTTAACTGCCCTGCTTTGGAGTCTCAAATATGCTTGGCAATTGTTATGAGTTTCCTTTTTAATATAAAAATCTGGGGAAAACTGGTTGGGCTCAGCCCAGATTACTTCACTTCCACCTGGAGCCTTTGGGCCACTGTTTCCAACTGACTGGCTTTGCAGTGGACTTGCAGCCCTTCCCAGATGAGGTTGTTCCAATGGCAGCTTTCAGGTTTTCTTGCAGTAAAGATTTACAATTACTTTTTGCAATTGAAGAAATGGGAGAGAATAATTGAATTGACAGTGCGCCTGAAAGAGTTATTTCAATGAGAGAAACATTGGTGAAATCTAAGCCATTAAATTACTTGGAAGTTGGTTTATATTTTCACTTAAATCTTTTATCAGAAGAAAAAAAGGTTAGTTCTATCTCTTGTTTTTTAAACAAATAGCTGTGTTAAATCCCTGTCCTTCATCTGGTTACCCACGTCTCTTAATCAGCGGGGACAGAGGCACAGGCAGAGGGCAGTTTGAGTTATTTTAGCCACTGTGTGCCTTTTCAGCTGAAGTTTCTTGTCCATCTCATTTATGTACTTTAAAACCAGAAAATATCCCTCCTCTATCTTAACCAGAAGTGTTATTAGTGTACAAGTACCAGCATCATGCTTTTTTGTCATCTCAAAGTAGTACTTGTTGCCTGGCTATGTTACCTCGAGTTATTAAAGATCTGTTCTGGGAGGAGATGTTTGAACTCCATACCCAGTTGCTAAGTTTTTTCTCTGATTCAGCCACTTCAAGATGAAAGGAAACCTTAGAGGCTAATGGAGTGGACAGAGAAATGTGTGCTAGGCTACCACTAAATAGTGGAGTTCAGTTATAAATTGCATGAGCCATCATTGATGGTGCTGCCTCTTATTTTAAGTGAGCTGACTTTTCCCCAAGTTCATGTATTGTACATTTTCTCTTTACGTGATTGGTCAGACCATGATGAATCCATGTTATTAAGTAAGAGAATGGTAACAAGTGATGGTAATGAGCCTGTGCCAAGTCACCTGCCTGACGTTTGCTTTTTTGAGTACTAATCAACAGTGTATGAAGTCCTGATAAAAGGAATGCCAATCTAACAGTAGTGTCAGAGAATGTAGAGCATGCAGGACACTTAAGGTGAGATTCGTCTTGCTTAATACTAAGTGTCTTAATGTTTTCTCATTCTGTAAGTATTAAAGATGAGTTAGGTGCCTATTTCTAGCAAAGGCAATTAGTT
This sequence comes from Psilopsiagon aymara, assembly GCA_024733675.1. Taxonomy (NCBI): domain Eukaryota; kingdom Metazoa; phylum Chordata; class Aves; order Psittaciformes; family Psittacidae; genus Psilopsiagon; species Psilopsiagon aymara. The sequence continues at coordinate 7,636 of JANRGW010018405.1, read as the reverse complement.
CAGCCTGTAATATTTAACTTAGCAACATCTGAGTTAGGATGAGATTCATCTGACCTCTGGAAGGAAATGGTAGTGATACATATTAAACTCTTTGAATGCTTCATATGAACTAACATATTATTGTTTTCTGGCACTTTTGAGGCTAAACTGTTGGGATAAAAGCCTCTTTGTACAGAATTCTCCACTGTAAAGCCTGAACAAAGCTTTACAGCTTCACTGTAAAGCTAGAACAAAGCTTACTGAATCTTGTATCATCCATGAATGAATAAAATTTAAGAGGCAAGAATGTAACGTGTTTCATTCACTTCCTTACATCACGTGCCATAGAGGTCTGATATTCCGCCCTTCCAGAATTACCTATTTTACTCATTTAAGTGGCAGCTTGAATGTACAAGGAAACAGTTTCCATGTTCATAATATGTAAAATACCAGCTGTAGTACAAAATGAGAAATTCAGGTACAAAACTGGGCTTGGACTCCACCTACCATGTTGTGATTATCGTATTTGAGGTGGCCTCCTCCAACTCCATAGTCTTAATGACTCTGTGTTACATTTTTCATTGAACAAACCAACAAACGAAAATAGGCATACAAGATTAAGCCTTATTCCATGTTCCAGATATCCCAATTGCTAAATTTTGAACGTTGCTACTTAAAATCTGAGAGAAATTAGCATGAGAAAAGATGGAACTTGAAATGCTCCGGTAAGTGCTACCTATTCAGAGACTAGCTTTGAAAACATTTAACATACGGTTCATGTCATATCCAGTCTGTTTAATCTCTATATCTTTCCGATTGGAATAAAGCAAACCCTTGTTAGAAGGCAATCTGTATTCCCTAGGAGGATGGTCAATGTACCACTGATTTGGCTGACTCTGCTGTAGTGGAAGAAATGATGTGAACAGCTGTGTCAGCTGAGAGCGCTTCATAGATCTCAGCTTTGACTCTCCTCTGTGCCTTTTTGTGAGTCCGCAAACTCTGATTTTGGCAGTTTCAGGGGGAATCTGAGTAGCTGTTTGTGGAACCTTGGTGATGGGTTTAGCGAGTGAAGATGCAGATGTGTGTGTGAAATGGTACAGAGCGCCAGCTGTCCAAGCAGTGGGACCATGCTTTGGTTTTTGGCAGTTTTCATAGAGATGGAGTTCGTTCAGAGAAACAGACCGTGCAAAGATTGAGAGACTGGTGACATTCTTTTGGCAAGAGAATAACACAAATTATCTCATTGCGCAAAGTAAGAAATTTTAATCATCATTTTTGTTGCTTTTGGGTTTTTCAGTATTTTGGGTGGACATATACAAAGGCAGGAAGACAGTAGCTTTTATGGAACCAAGACAGCTGTAAAAGATGAGCAGGATTTTGGGCAAAAGGTGCTTTCTTTAAATCCAGCATAGAAGGATTTATTAGATATCTCTTCAGTTAAGATTAGTAGAAGTGGAGATTCTGTGGGGTTTCGGGTTTTTGGGGTTCTGTTTCTCTGTTGGGTTTTTTTTGTTGGGTTTTTTTAAAGAAACTAGGACTCGGAAATTCAGAGATATGGGCGGTGTTTCCTGCAAAATGTTCTTTACCTGTTCTTAGTTGACCTTATTGGTATGTCTATGAGTTTATTCTGATGCTTGGGTGTTTCCACTCAGTTTCAACAAGTGTATTTGTGCACAGATGAGCATATCAGGTTTTAGGATGCACATATGTGGGATGCATTGATTCTGAGGTTGCCTCAGTGGGGAGGCATTAAAAGCTATGGTTGGAAGGATATGTTGGCTGTAGAAATACTTTTTAAGGTTTTAAGTTTTTGGGGGAGGGGGGAAGGAATAGATTAGAGGGGTTTTGCTTTGCAGTTTGTTTCTTTGTTTATAGTCTCCATTTCATGTTTATTGGTCTGTGGCACACTTGTGTCTGGTTCTGAATTTGCTGAAATTTGGGAGGTGGAGTGTTGTTCAAATGCTACAGGGGGACCTTTTCAGAGTTTTGTATGTAAGTAGTTGGCTAGCTCTTAGAGAGCTGTTGTACTTTTTCTTACATCACATGAGCACAAAAAAATGCTTCTGTCAAGAAAGAAGCAAACCCCACAAACCACCAGAAACTGCAAAACCAAAAAAATCCCACTCCAAACGTAAAAACCTCACTCCTGTCCAAGTATACTGTGTGTGGATGTAGTCTGTATCTGCAAATACAAATACAGAATTACAAAAAGAAAGGGAAAATAGAATGGTCCTGGGTCCCTGCTATGTAGGACTGTTCTGAATCGATCAGCAGCAGTGAACTGACATTGGCAGGCTGCAGACAAAACAGGGAACACTACTGCAGGTGATGCATGGACAATCAGTGTAAACTATAATCCTCATGAATTAACTAAATTAATAAGTTGGACTAAAACACAGTGACAAACATCAGTGTTCAGTATGGTGGTTTTCAAAAGCCTGTTTAGTCCCAGATTCATTAAAATACTCTTTAGTGGAAAGGTTTGTAACACTTTACTTGACATGGTGAAGATATTAATGGTCTGGGAGGTAAGGTACCAAGGGATAGTATAAAAGGAATACCTGGATTTTTATCTATTACACATATTTTTCCAGACAGTGCTGGTGGGTTGTGTTCTTGGTTTTGTTCTGGTTTTTTTTTTTTTTTTCTTTATTTATTAGCATGGCTTTGCAACTGTGCATTCCGGATATCATTTAACTTTTCCTTGCGACAGTGTTCCAGCTTCAGCTATTACATTCTTTTGGGATGAGACTTAAAATTTCTTTTTCATAATTTGTGAGCTGCGCCTTCCTGTGTTCAGAAGGCGGCTACCCTAATTTCTCAAACTACTGCTTTACATGTGAGGATTTGGAAGTGATTAAGTTACAGAAGTTGCTGTAAGAAACTAGTCTCTTTTCTCATGGTATGAAATAGTAATTGCTTCAGACATATTTTTTTTTAATGCAGATTTTTTCTGTGAATGCTACAATAAAGCTTGCAGTCTCCAACAGAGACGCTGCTTAAGTATGTTTGTAGTAAAAAGGATCGTTCATCAAGGTGGAGGAAGTGAATGATGGCTACTTTTTCCTCCCTTCTGTGTCATGCAGTTCAGAGCAATGATATTAAGGAATGGAGGCGGTGTTGGGGAAGCATTCAGACTTGTGTGCACATACTCATGTCTTCCTCCATCAGCACTCCAAGAAGTTGTGAGCTTTATAAACTGATTTATAGAATCCTGGTAAATCAAAATTTCATGTCTTCTTACTCAATAGAGGAATAGCAGTGTGATGGTTAGTTCTTTTTGTGAATAGCCAAGGGACTGGTTCCGAAGGGGCAGTCATGATTGTCCACACTGACTGACTAGGGAGCACAGATCATTCTTTGTTTTCTTTTGCCGCCAGCATCCAGAAGAGACGCTAACAGTAAAAGTCAACGGCATTGGATTTGATGAGACATGACTGTAATACTTAGCTCTGTGTTTAGCTTCTGAAGTGGTTTGCTGCCTTTTTTTTTTTTTTTTAATGCTGGGTGTGCTGTGGCAAATAGGACTCAGTATTCAACAAAAAATCTCAGCTTCAGAATGTCTAACAATGTGTCTCTAACTCAGGAGTTAACAGTCTCAGTTATGGTTGTGAAAGATGGAAATTTACCGATGTACAGGAATGTATCAGAACATGTCTGAAAGTGAACCCCCAAACCCAATTTAACACAATAACTTCCAAAAAAGCTGTTGTTGGGAACTACTTCAGTGCCCTGAGTTCTTCTGCCCCACTTTTTCCTGACTTGTTCCCGATTCTGAATTTCTGTATGCATTATCTACCCTCTCCAGAATACCCTAGCTTCTCCCATTTCAAAATCCTATTTCTCCCATCACTTCTCAATTGCCCCCTACCTACTGCAATATCCAGCACCTCAAGTTTATTTTGCTCTTCCACCACCTTCCCCTTTGCTGCTGAGGCCTATGGGGTGTCTTTTCCAGAATTCGCCACAGGTCTCTGCTGAAGAAGGTGGCAGTAAAAGAGCCAGACATGGCCTCTAATAAGTCAACAGAATTCTAAGGGCAGAAAAGGTTTCCATCCTGAAAAGTACAATAGCTATATTTGGCATGGTAAAAAGCAGCAACGACTGAAACAACATGATTTCTATCTGGTTTACAAGTGCTATTCCACTTTGCTCCCAGTTTAGAGCCATGATTACTGGTCTGCCAGGGAGGGCAATATATTTTTGGCACTTAACTGTTTGGAAGGATAATTTTATCTGTGGAAAGGGAATGTGGTAGAAATCACTATCACTCATCTAAACTGAATTTCTTGGATAAGCACCACTAAAATCAGTGAGGGACACAAGTATTTCTTTTTGCTGTGTTTTCTGATGACATAGTTTTATTCTCAGATGTTGTAGAAGATATTTCCCAGCTGTGACTCAAGTCATTCAGCTGCAGTAATATCTATCTGAATTAACACACAAGTTTAGTCTTTACATTTGCTCAAGGCTTTTAATTAGTATAGAACTGTTCATCTATAGGGTCTGTCTTTGCAGAGAAGTAAGCTGTATATTTTGTCCCTTTCCATGTGCTCACAGTTTGCAGGAGTCAAAAAGATATAGGCTTTCCTGTTTATCAGCGAAGGAGGGAATTGCTGAGGAAATGAGATTTTTGGAAGATTTTTTGGCCTCTGCAATATATAAAAAAAAAATATGTAGAAATGTTGGGGTTTTGGTGGTTTGGTGGTTTTCGGTTTTTTTTTTTTTTTTTTTTTTTTTTTTTTTTTTTTTTCCCCTTTTTTTTTTTTTTTTTTTTTTTTTTTTTTTTTTTTTTAACTGGAGGTAAAGCAGATTTTACTCTTTGAATTTTTATAGCCATCTGCTTTCTCATATGATTTTTGAAAGATCCTCGGTGTGCCTGGGTGTTTGTTAGTGGGAGAGTCTTAGAATAATAAAAGGAAAGCAGTTCTCAGAGATTCTGGGCCTTTTAGCTTTCCAGGTCAGATACTCTTTGATCGATAATGCTAATGATAGTCATTCTTCCTTCTTAGCTTTTTCTGAGGTTCCTGAAAAATTAAGACTTCAAGAAATGTTTCTCTTCAGTCTTGACAAGAGTATGACTCTGTCTGGTGCTCACGCTGCAAAAATTAAAAGGCTCCGTTCCAGGCAACCATTATAGAAATCTATACCTGACATTTTGGATAGTTTTGAACCCTAAATTCGGATGATGAAATTTTAGAAGCTTTGTAAAATAATGTGTAGGATTTAGGATAAAAAAGCTTGAACCAATTAATATGGAGTAAAAAGCTTTAGAACTGTCATTCTGTAATATTGCTGAAAATACTGTATCAAACAGTATTAACTAGTGCATTAGAAGTACCATTTTGCTGAACACTATTTCCCCTTTCATTCAAAATTAGGAAATGTTTCTTGATATGTTATGGAAAACTGGTGATTTTTATTTTTTTAAAATACTTACAGGATTCTAATTCCTTATGAAAACTGCAAACATAGGTAAGCTAATACATGCATTTAAGATTTTGAGAAAATAAATTCTGAGAAAGATTACTTGGTTAATTGTTAATGTATTTAAACATTTAGAATAGTATTGAAACTAACTTTTTTTTGTCTGATTTGCAACTTTTTTTCTTTTTTTTGCTCTGTGCAATTCGAAGCTCTTCTCTCACTGCTCTGATCTTCATTTGAATGCATAAACTCATTTTGGATTCAGATTTCTCAAGAGGTACTGTGCAGAGTACCATTGCTCTTTAAGAGAAATTTGACTGCTTAAAATAGTTTCTCACTTCTTCTTTAGCCTATTTTTTTGAATGGCATCAATTACAGATAGATACTGAATGGCAGCAGTTTCATTGAAGGAAGAAGCTTTTTAATCTTGAGAGATTAGCAGGAAATTATTGAAAACATGTAGTAAAAATGTATTTTGATGTACCAGCTGGGCTGTCCAGTGAAACACATTTGAAAAGAATTTGCTTTAGCTTTATAAAAACTGAAATATAAACCAGAAATACATTAACAGTGCAATACTAGATCAGACTGAGGTCCTTTTATGTTAATATGAGAGTAGCCTGTAGTACTTACCATTAGGAGATGTTTCTGAGGACGCTGAAGAAAGAATGGCAGTCTTTCATTCTGAAGTTCTCGCCCTAAGTAAACCTTAAACTCTTGCCCTAAACCTCCAGGTTTTTCCTACTCATTAAAGTTCTTTTAAGGATACAATTTTCATGAGCTTGAGAATATTATCTAATATTAAACACCAGAAGCCAGTTATGTATTCTGTGGGTTTTTTTTAATTATTGTCCTAAGTTTTGAATAAGCCCAACATCGCTTTAGTATAAATGAGACTTTGAAGGCCAACTGTTTGTTTCTGCCCCAGACTGAAGGATGGACTGGACCCCAGATTTTTGCAGTTCAGAAGCACAGATGAGAGTGGGAATCTTACTGCTGTGCCATAAAATTTGCAAGAGGCTTTAATGAGTGCTTTTGCTTTTTTCTCCTAGCTGCAGCAATCTGTATTGGATTTGCAGTTCTGCTCCTGTTTCTTGGCCAAACTGAAAAAAACCAATACTTTCAGCTCTTTTTGTGCTGTTTGCTGGGGTTCACATGTGGCTCTGACAACACTGGTGTGCAGGCTTCTGTACTAGCAGCACACCCCAAACAGCTTGCATGTCTAGCATGATCTGGGAAAGGGCAGTGTATATTCAGTGCTGTGCAGTTTTGGGATTCCCCTGACATGGAAATCCCCAGGTCTCCATCTGGTCAAAAGTCTGACCTTGTGTAGGATGGAATAATTTGTCACAGGCCTAGCATTGCAAAACCCATCTGTTCAGAAATAAGAAGTTGTCCCCAAATGCAATGATTTTGTTAAAAAAATAAAAAACTAGAAAGGTTTCCTCCAGACATTTGGGCCTTTCTGGTTTACTCAGTTTGCATATTCAAATTATCCTGCAGAACCATGAACGTTATTTTGGATCTTTATGTAAAATGAAAATTAAGTTTTCTCTTAAGTGCACAGCTTGAAAGTCTAAGATTCAGAAGAGCTGCCAAAAAGTCTGCAGTATCTGTGACTGGCCATATAGAACTGGAAGATGGATATCCCTATAGCAACTGGAATCTAAAATCAAGAGATTGTAAAAAGGAAAGTAACAACCCATTTGGATTATGCTTGCTTTGGCTCTGACTCCTTTGGATAAGGAGTTAAAAGTTCTGTATGTCTGCCTTATGCACTGGCATGCTGGGTCTGGAAGAGACCACACATGTATTTCTGCACCTTCTGTATTTGGATGGAAGACATTAAAATCTTATACTAAAATGAAGCATGCTATATAGTACTTCAAATTTTGATTGTGACCATCACTGTATTAACTGCAATAGGAACGTTGGTTTTGGTGACACAGTCACTTTCTACAAAAGGGGTTGTGGTGCCAGGAAAATAATACCATTTCTATAAAGCAACTGTTGGAATTCCTAGGGATTAATGATTCGGTTTCCATGGAAGTAAATTACTGAAATATATTTTGTCAGAATATTTTCTAAACTGAATATTTAGTGAATATCCAGGAAAAAAAAAAAAAGGCACAACCAAAACAATAAACACAAAGCCAAACCAAACCAACCAACAAACAAAAAAACCCACAAAAAACCCCCAACACCCCAAGAAAAAAAATCAACCCCCCTG
>JANRGW010018404.1:0-42358 GCA_024733675.1 Psilopsiagon aymara | reverse complement strand
GGCCATGAGTCAAAAACACAGTGCTGCACCAACTACTAAGAAGGAGAAAAATGACTGCTACTGCTGAACCCATGACAGAGCTATAGTTTATCTCTGAAACCTTTAGCTGTCTTTTGGGTTTGGCAGTAAACTGACATTATGTTAAGTAATGTTGAACACAGAGAAACAGCATGTTTGCCTTATTTCCCTAGGAAACAAACTAGCCACTGTTTACTGATAGGAGATAGGAACAAAGTCTACTTTTGTTTTTCTAGTCAACTTCCAGACATGGGCAGGGTAAAAGGAGACAACCAAAAGTGAGTGTGTATATGTGCATGCACACATTGATGAGGGAGGCTATTCCCATGGAGCGACTCCCCCATTCTCTCTGGCATTCAGGTAGAAGAAAATGCTCGCTTTGAGCTGCAGGTTATCTTCCAGGTTATCTGGGAAATTAGTAGTAGTGTTTCCTAAGACCTTAGCCAAACAGGAGGAACTGCTCCATCCAGTTGAGAAATGAAGCAATAATTAGGTGAAAAAGGAATAACATAGGGCATGGTTAATTGCTCAGCTAATTGTGCCTTAGTGCAATGGATGAACAGAGGGAGCCTTGAATGGACATGAGACTAAAAGCAAGTGAAGATCTTGTGAAAGATACTCTACTTCCATTTACAACTGCATTAGCTAAGCAGCAGGGTTATGAGAGTGGTATTTTTTCTTCCTATTTCATGTCTGCCCAAAGTGCTATCTGTCTTTATATCTGTGCATTGGTTAGCCCTAAGTAACAGTGAATCTGCCCTTCTAACTTGTGTTGAAGTGCTGTAATAGAAACTGTCTAAAATCAGGTTTGAAAATGAGGCATATTAGTTTAAACAGTGATTCTGATGAGACTGAAATGTTCTTGCTAGCCAAAGGAGAGTGAGCAAATTCTACCTCAAAATCATTTGCAGGGATTTTAATGGTGTCTTTTATTCATCTTAACCAGATGTCTCTACTGTCTCAGTTAAACAGTTAAGCACTGATGGAGAAGAGAAACTTCTTTCCCTTTTGATAAAGTGCCTTGAAAGAATACTGGTTGAGGTTGAAATACTTGCTGCTCTGTGCTGCTCCGGTGATGTAAAGCAGCTGCTAACTCACTGTAACTATTCAACTGAACTGGATACATAATGCTTTTCATTGCTGTGATGATGCAAGGCAGCTGGAAAAGACCAGTGAATCTGCTCCTTTAAATGAAATAAAATATTTTGATAATTAAAAGTTCAATGCTACTTTTATCTCTGTTTGACTTTTTTTTTTTTTATTCAACTCCCTGTTTATAAAGACCAGGTTGTGCCCAGGATTTCCATAATCTGAAATTAAAGGGAATGTTTATGAAACAGATTACTCCTCAAACTGAAGAAGAACAGCAGTATTCAGCCATGGAAGAAACATGAGGAATAACATCCTTAAAGTGACAAACCTATTTGAATTAGGATGAAAAACTGTTTAACTCTTGTGACAGGCCAAGTACAACCTTATTAGACATGTATTCTGTTCATACTGTCGCTTGGCCTGTGACTGAACCCATTTGCTATTGTTACACCAAATCCATGCAACCCTATCAATAGCCAGCATTGTAATTAAGGGCCTAATCCTGCCGTATTTACTTGGAGTGTATTGCATCTCGTTTTTCCTCTGGAGCCTTCCTGTAGGATCCATCTCCGCAGGACAGAAGGGCCTGTCTGGGTTGAACCCCAGCTTTCTAAGTCAGCATACATATCTGTTATATCAAAATAACTGTCTCCTTTTGTGGAGAAAGTTCATCTCTTTTTGGATTTTTTCTTTTAGCTGTACATTCTTCTTGGCAAGATAAATGTGTTGCACTTTGGGAGGTTTTATAGTTGAGATGGAGGTAAACAGATTTCTCCCTCTTATGCAATCCATTTGGTTACTGTAAAAAGGCAGCAAACAAGTTAAGGCAGGCCAGTGTAATACTTCATACGGCTATGAATGAGTGGAAATACGAAGGTTGTTCTTAAAAAAAAAAAAAAAAAAAAAAAAAGAAAAGAAAACAACTAGCAGTAATCCTGTCTGCTAGTGAGAAATGGTGATGGTGGAATGCCCAGTGAGGATGTATTGGGAAAGAGAGGCAGGAGCAAGTTGCTGTTTAATAGAAAAGCCTGAAAAATGCCAAAAGGGGAAGCAGTTGTGTCATGTAGATGGACAAAGTGGATTGTATCAAGTTGTTTTGTTTTCCTGCTAGCATGGTTTTGCCCGCTAGTTTATCTGAAAGGCAAGCTGGAATGCACCGCAATGGGCTGCCCTCTGTGCGGGCAGCATGGCACAAGAGGGCCTAGCAGCAGGCCTGACATATGGTGATTGATCCCTCCATTTAGGAGGCATAATGCCTTCTGAAGCAAAGAGCAGATCAAAGACTTTAATGATTGACAGCAATTTATGCTTCTTTTGTTTCTAATTCCTTGACTCCTGACATTTTAAGACGGGACTTTATAAAAGAAGGATGCCGTATCCTAGGGTTACACCTCCTTCCATAACAGGGAAAGCTGAAGGAGCTGTGGAGACCGATACCCAGATTTCAGATATATTAGTTTTTATTTAAATCTGAGGTTCAGAGGTTTGTGGGCATGCTGTTTCTGTTATTAAATCATTATGCACCTACCTGGGGGGAAAAAAGCCAACAGTCTTACCAGGAGTGCCTCTGTAAACGTTTCTTACTCTCTGTAGTATAAGGCTGGTATATTAAAAATTCTTCAAATAGCTGACTTCAACAGGTGTTTTATTTGAGCAAATAAAACAATAAATACTAATATGATCCCTGTGGAGCTGGCATTAGGCTTTGTGGGAAATGCATAATTTCCTTTACTAAATGTAGGAAGCTGCACAAATTTAATTTCTTCATTTTTGTCATTAATACCAAGCCATCCTGGAGCAATTTGCTCCTTGAGCCTGAGGTCTGAAACCTGTTGCACACAGTTATGCTCAATTTGTTTTTGTGTGGTTTGTATTATGTTTTTCTCTCTGTCATTGATGCAGAAGCTCTCAGGGGTATCTGGCAGCCGGAGTGCAGCATGGAGGAGAGGAGCCTGGCAGCCCTTTCACCCTGAGTGGGTGTTATGCCATTGCGCTCCCAGGAGAGCAGCAAGCAGTCTCTTTCCTGAGTGGTGCTGGATATGCTGCAGCGCTGCACTCGTGGCCGGCTGCGCTATCAGTCCCTGCAGTAGAGTACAGGGCAATTATTATACTTTCGGCTCCTTGCTTCTGGAAGGCCTCTTAATTAAAGGGCTGGTTGGTTAGTTTGTTCATTTTAACCTAGACCATATGTAGGTTTCAGTGTCAGTGGCTGTATTTGACATATCCTGGAAGGATAATGTCAACTTAAAAGGTGCACTTTGCTGAAAACATTTTGCCATTCTTTGTGTGGCAGAAGCCACAGTGTTGCCCTGGGGCCTCCAAAGAGGGGTATGGTGGATTTGCTGCTGCTATGCCAGGTGAGACAGGGGCCAGGCAGGACCCTATGTCATAACGTACATACAGTCTTTGAAGTTTCTAACCCAACCTTCTGTTTTAATGGCAAACAAAAAGCAGTCTTGAACAAAAAAAATAGGTTTGAAATGTAAGTTAATTTAGGCTATTTCCTATGTACAAAACAAAGCAGTGATGACTTATGTTTTTATTTTCCCTTATATATAAGTAAACTCCACTTATATTAGTATAAAGCTGTTGTTGCTCTCACATTATGATGGCAAAACTGATACTAAAGGGATGTGATCTCCAGGTGAAGTGGACCAGCAGCCTTACCCAGGATGGCAAGTGCTGCCTTTTTATGCCCGCTATAAAGCCTAAGGTCCTACCCATTAAGTGGTGATGGCTGAACTGTGGAAGCCATTAGAAAAGCCCATCACTATATTTTATTGTTCTCATAAAGTTCATGAATTAAGATCTGCATTTTAAGTGTCATTTACTGTTAACTCCTCTATTAACTATTTATCTATCTTCAGAAAGAAAGTGGGTTGTAGTGGTTCTCAGGGGGTTTGAACTGTGCTTCATTTCTAACTTGCAAATTCTGTTCAGCTTGATAGGAACAGGAATCTTTCCTAGCTTTGAACATGTTTTCATAAGAAGATTTCAACTAAATTAGGTCCCTTTTCTGCTGGCAAACTAAAGAATAACCATGTCAATGTGGGTGTCCAGTAACCCAAGCATAGCTAGAAGTTTGACAGCATTGAAAAGCTGGGGAAAAAAAATAAATGTTTTGTTAAAATATGAGCCGGCACAAGCATAAAAAAGCCAAACCCCTGAAAGAGAGGGCTGAATTTTCTAAAGTAATTCAAAGCAACATTTGGTGCATGGTTTCCCAGCATTGGTTAAAAATGTTCCTTACTTTTCTTTAGGTGCGTATGAGATCAGTGATGTGCATTCCTTTATTGTTTCTTATAGCCTTGCATCCTGGGAGTTAGAAACAAGTATTGTGCTTTAGCTTGTACATAACCCATCATCTCACTCAGCATAATTAAGTGTTGAACCTGCATGGTCAAGTTAATATTTACTTTTTCTTTGTTTTTTTATTGTCAGTTGGATATAAGTAATTGAAAGACTGCTTCGAAGAAGAGGTACCAAAGCTTTGCTACTTTGTATCAAAGATGTAACCAAAGCTTAGCTGCTTTGTATCCAAAAATGTAACCAATGTTTTGCTAACTGTATCAAAAATGTAAGAAGCCTTTCATTGCCAGTTTTACTTAATGCATGCAATATTTAGAGCAAAAGATTAGGAAAGGTATTCCTTCACAGCTTCATTTAGGTCCTGTTGGTGGTGGAGGTTTTCAGATAGCTAGTGTAAGTTAGACCAGAAGAATGGCCAGCTGGTTAGGTCATAATTGATTTACATACTTGAAACTGCAGAAATAGAGAGATAGAAATGCATTTATACATTTACTCTTTCTTTTTTTTTTTTTTTTTTTTTTTCCCCTTCTGGGTTCTTTTGCTGATTTGAGGTTGGTTTGTTTTGGTTGGGTTTTTTTTCTGCTTACTGTCTGGTTTAGAAATACAGGTCCTAGTGTTGCATATACTTTTCAAGCTGTATCTGCACAGTAGGGGTTCCTCATGAAAATGAGTTGCTCATCTGCCCCACTCTGAGTATTACACTTATCACTTTAATGTCATCTGACAAGAAAAGGCCAGATGCTCAAAACCACGGGGGATTGCAGGGAATGATATTGAGACCTGTATGAGGATGAGGTCTGAAGGCATGGTACCATTTTTAGCTGGTGCAAGCACATCAAGCTGTATTTCACTTAGCAAACATAACCCAAACTCAGCCAAAAAATTCTTGAGATGACTTTAGATAGCAAAGTTAAATTTAGTGTAGTCATTTAGAATGACTTCCTCTCATTTCTGTCTCTGAAAGGTTAAACATAGGCAGAGCAGGAAAGAAAAAAGCTTTCGAAATCAGGCAGTCCTCAGGCTAAGGTCTGCAATCCACACAGTCCTACTTGCCTGTTCACATGGACTTTAGCACTAGAGGCAGGTGCTAAAGCAGAGCAGTTTTGGATTATGATAATTGAGGTCTTTATGGCGATAGCTTAAGTTTAAATATCACTCACATATGCTGGAGGGAAATCATATGTGATGAGGAACTTGCTCCCAACTCTTGCCTTTCTGCCACTGTGCACAACTAGGGAAGGTGAAGGGGCTGTCATCCTCTGCATGAGGGGCTTCATCCCCTGCCCAAGGGGCTTCCTCTCTACGCTAGTATTCAGTTTAACCAGGTACTCCAAATACTGCAGAGAAATGTTAATATTTCTGTTGTGAACCTGAAACTTCAGTAAACACTTTTCTTTTCACTCTGTGCAGCCGGAACCAAACCTGGAAAATACTTCGGTTTTCTTTTCTCTTTTTGGAAAAGCACAGCCCACATTAATGGCAAAAGCATAATTAATGAATAATGTGAATAATTCAAAATGTAATTGCAGATTAGTTTGAAAATAGAAAATATCTTATGCTTGAAGGCACTGTGTTTAAAATCAGGGAAGCTTTCTTCCCTTAAATGGAAGAGCCAGATGAGGCTATGCAATGCCGGATGCTTAGTGCACATCCAAACAGCCCTGGGTGTGGGGATGCAGACATTTGAACACATACCTCTGCCTTTGTGTACAGTTCAGTCATTAGCAAGTAGCTTTAAGTGCAACAATGTACCTTCAGCTCCAAATACCCCATATTATTCAACTGCAGTACTACAATTTTTAATGCAATGATTTGGGATGCAAAAGAGAAGGCTTTAATTTGTAGTTTTTCAAAGAATCCTGAGGAAAATCTCTGCAAGCCGACTCTTCCCTCCAGAAGGATGCTTGCTGTGTAAAAATACTGACTCATTCTCTAGAACAAATAAGATTATCATACTTGTGAAAGTGTACTTGATCACACTGCAGGAGGGATGCTTAGTTTTACTGCTTGCACCTAAGCACAGTTGCTTATTTTCCAAGAGAATAAAAGCTTAGCCAAGAGAATAAAAGCTTAGCCAAAATGAATTAAGATTGTTTTTAAGATTGTGATAGATTACTGTTCTATTTTAAAGTGTCTGCAAAAGTTCAGTTGCTCTCAATTGTAGGACAAGTAAAAGCCCTGAGTTGAAGGTGAATGCTGTTGAGCTCTGTTGGACTCAGCAAAGGGGATGAATTTGACAGCGATCCCTTCCCTGACAACCTCTTGTCGCATCCCTTCTTACTTAAAGCTGTCAGCTTGCACACCCCAGTTTCTTGTAACAAAATGATCTGATAGGAATACGATGGTTTCAGGAGGGACATTTCAAACACTTAAAGGATGAAATGCTGTTGAAAATGTTTCCATTTTCTTTTGGGTACTGTTTTCCTGATCTCATGGCAATATCTGTTAACAAAGTTACATGTTGAAAAGCTTAGAGGGCTGTCTTCCTTCTTTTTTTTGTAATCTCTGAGTCAGCATTAATCAGTTCCTACCCCTGACCAACTGCCAGTTGAAACTGATAAAGCCTGTCTCTTACTGTGCCTGTTTTCAGCGAAAAAGTTGGGATTTGTCACTGCAGTGTCACTTGCATTGTTTCCCACAGAGGCAGACACCTCCTTTACCCACACTGCTGATGGTGGTCCCAAGCCTCTATGCCTTGGAAGCAGTTGAGAAATTCGATCCCAACTGGGGAGGTGTTGAGGAGCGTGTATATGTGATCCTGTGTTGGTTAGTGGGCAGGGTTTCCTACTCTCCTCATTTGGCATGTGTTAGGTATTCCAACTGAACATACGGAGTCAGAATCATATGCCAAACTAGTTAGTTTTCAAGAGCAATCATATTGGGTTTTGCCAAGAATGATGGGGCTTAAGTAGTACCCTTCACCCAGGCTTTGGAAGCTACGTTTTTCATTGCCTATAATAAAACGACCTGTTTGTACCCTATCAGAGCATCTTTTGCTTTAACTACATGTCTTGTTTTTGTCATATTCTAGTCTTCCCTCATAATGTATTCTTGGAGTTTGATGTTGACAGGAACAGCCATGCAGAACCCCACCCCCTTTTTTCCTGTACTTATTTCTGTAATCTTTAATGTGAATATCTCTTGATGATGAATCTTTCAAACCCACTATTGTAATACAGAATCTTCACCAGTTTGACACTGCATATTCATCCATTCCTTTTAAAAATGTTTAGAGGAGGAAAGGGAACAATTTACCCCTCTCAGGGAGACAATCCAGTTGTTGCTTTGGGGAATAGTTTGGAACAAACAGAGTTTGCACATAGAATTTAACAAGCTAAATAATACTCCCAAGACTGTTTCTTTCACATTTGCCCAGCACCAAGCTTATGCTGAATCTTGTGAAACCTCTGAAACAGTTGCTATTCCCATAGTTCTTTGTCACGGTTAATTTTTGGTCAGTTACTGCTTTTTTTTCTTCTGTTGTTCAAATACCAAAGGGAACATGTGTCGTGGTTTAAGCTGAACCCAGGACAACGTCATAGGTGGCCTGATGGAAATTTACCTGGAAACAAATCCTTCAGCTGGAGAAATCAGACCGATGCACTCTAGCATTGATAAAACTTGGGCTTCTTTTCCCTGGGGTTAGTGAGACCTGTAGATAGTAGAGGCACATTGTGACCCTACTGACTGAGGAGGATGCAGAACATGTTGTTACAAGACCAAAGATAAGGATTGTTTTTAAGTGCAGTTTGCAGTCTCTCAGTATGCAAAGTGGCTGGCTTCTAGCTGTGAAGGGTTGAGCTGTTTATCCTATTGCAGCTGGAGGAAGATGTAATTCTGATGAATCTTGGAAAGGTTCAGTCTTCTGGCTATCAGGACTGGCACTGTGAACCTGCAGGAGAATGTGTAGGAAACATATATGGGGCATCCACAGATTTGCTGAAAATTCAGGCTGTTCTGGTGCTGCTTTGCAGGCACAAAATCCAGCCCTTCAGTGAACAGGGCAGGAGGACATTTTCAGCATGCAGAGTGACAGCATGCAACTAGCACTACTGAAACCACACACCAAAATACTGAGACTTCTGTTTTGGGTCCAGAAAAATTATATCCAGGGAAAGAAAGTCTATTTTGGCATTGTTTGGTGGGTGGCTTGGGAATAAAACATGGATTGTTTTCTGCCTCTGAAGGTGTTTTGTTTGGTGTTGATGGAGAAAATGGAATTATATTCTAACAAAGTATCAGCAATAGCTGAGGGGTTTGTGTTGAAGGGGGGTTAGTACAGTATGCTCCTACATTTTGCTTTTCTGTTCAGAATATTAGTGGTGTTGTGGGTTTTTGTTTCTCCTTTTCAATGGAGGAGGTTGACGGAGAGGTTAGATACCAGTTCTGCCTCAGTGATTTATTAAAGCAGAGCTGGAGGAACGGAAGTCACCCTGTTCAAAGGTGTGGGGAGTGTTTTATTGTTCTGCATGGTGCTGTGAATGCCAGTGATTTTGCAGCTGTGAAAAGGGCTCTTAATGAGTTTCAGCATTTTAATGTACTTCAAGTTCCCAGTTGTACAAATTTAAGAAGCTTCGCAATTCAGTATCTCCTGAATAATAGCATGTATTTTATACTCAAAATACACTTGGGGAAGTCTCAACAATATTGCAGGAAGTCTTGGTAATATTGCATCTCCTTCCCAATGTAATAGCTTTAGAGGACCTAATTGACTTGAACAGTGGAATTGGTCCTTTAAAAGACGTGCACATACAATTTTTGATTAATGAGCCCCATAATAAATCATTAATCTTTTTTTTTGGCTCAAAAAATGATCTGAATAGTTTTCAAAGTAGAAGTTATTGTGTATGTTTTCCTAAATTGTCTTTGTGATACAGTGCTTGCGTTTCAGATCCATCATCTTAAATTTACAGAAAAAATAAGGTAACCTAATGTAATTTTTAGAAAAACAAGTCCAAACTCGGAACTGCTTGGTTACTAAAAGGCATGTGAAAAAAAATCTAGATAAGAGTACTTGCTCTTGGAATAACAAAAGCTCTGTAAAATGACCACATAATAAGTGTCCTTCTTCCTGAAGGATCCCAAAGTGCTTTTTCACATTTTCTACAGTCAATATGGGTCATTCACCCATCACTTGAATGAAACCAGTCTTTACTGGCTGCACTAAACAACACTTTTTATAGGAAGGAAGTCACAAATAACTCTTGCATTTGAAACTCTGTGGAGAATTTGAGGTAGGCAGATTATAATTGCCCAACTTGGAACCAGGCCAGAAGACTGTGATTTAATATACCCAGGCTGCACTTTAATTGTCCCAGAGTAGTCAGGACCTCGGTTTCAAGTGTGCTTTCTCTCTGAATAGTATTTCTTTTTCTTCATGTTAATTTTGGAGCTTATAGTATGGGTGGCAGGCTTAGCAGAATTGAAAAGTGGGGAAATTTTTTACTTACGTGGGGATCAGAAACACTGGGACAGTGCAACACAATTTTCTATGGGTATCTCAAGATGCACATAGGCAGAAGCTAGTTGTATATTTCATTCTTTTCTTCCTATTCTACGGCATGACCTCTGATTTGATTGGATCCCTGAAAATGTTTTCCCCATGCTTCACTATTTTGAACTTCTTAAGTGTTATTATTTTAGGTCTTAATAGCAGAGTAAGCAAGTGGCTCTACTCTTTAACTTTTCACTTTCTCTGGCAATTGCTTGGTCTTTTGAAACAAAAACCTGTGAAAGGAAGCCTAGCAGGTTAAGTTGATTGATCTCTAAAAGTAGGGTCACACAACTTGGAAGTTAGTTCCCTTAAAAAGCAAATGAGCTGCAGAGGTCATCGATCCTTTTCGCAGCGGAGCAAGCCTCATCCCATCCCTGGCAAGGGAGAGGCTGGGAAGCCTCTGAATGTCAAATCCCATTGTGAGGCTGCTGGATGTGTGTCCGTATGGGACAGTCACTGGTCTACAATGGAGTCAGCCACAGGCTGAGACCCACTCAGTGGGATCCAGTGGCTATTGTTCTTCTGAGGAGCCTGAGAGTTTTTAAGGGATATTGTGTAGATACAACCAACTTCTGTATTTAGAACGTAGGGGTGTTTTTTGGTGTTTTGATTTTTACTTTTTTTTTTTATCCTAAGTGTCCCACAGAATACACATAACATTAGCTTGGTCTGTTGACAAAGTTGAGCTGAGCACAAATTCCCCAGGACTGCAAACTATCAAGTTTGGTCCCTTAGGTTTAAAGTGTTTACATGGCTGGTAAAACATGCACACACATCCACAGCTGTATGTGTTTTACCATGAGCCACCAGAAATTGCTGCAGTCATGATGGGAACTTCACAAGCAAACTATGGAATTTCATAGGCACCCATGTGAAGGCAGATTGGTACCTTTCAGTTCTACCTCCCTTAGGAATAACTGTGTTTTACCTCAAGAAATGGTTGAAGTTGTTTCCTGAGTACTGGGTGATTTTCTGCTTATGTCTTCAACTGCTGGTATCAGTATCAGCAAGGATAAGCATTGGCACAGTGAATGTACCTCTGATAAAAAATGATAAAGTGGTTCTCTCTTATTCTAATTCTTTGCCCTAGTGGTGCAGTATTAACTGAGAGGTTAAGATGTTTGGCTTGTAAACCTTTAGCTCTTCTTTACACTAAAACTGGTTTGAAAACAAGTTGCAAATAGAGCACCTGGGTGAGGTAATTGAGAAATGTTAAGAAATTCAAGTTCCTTTCTTTAATACTGTCTTTTTAGTTATAAAATAATATTCTAAAGCAGGGGAACAAAATGACTCAGATCACTTAAGGACCAACACAAGAGCCAGGTCTAGTGTACACCACTGCAGATTCTCCTTTGTCTTTAGTTCCCAGCCATCAGCTATGTCCAAAATGCCTTCTTTACAATTCCTTTCCAGTCTGGAACTCAAGAATGTCTTTGTATCTTGTCTGTTTTATTACTGCAGTAACTTCTTAGACTTACTTACAATTTATAAATGAGAAAGAGAATAGTAACAGCCTTCACTTGTTGCATTGATACAGCCATCAGTTTTTATATGAACAGTTTATACATGTATGCAAATAAATGTGAAATGCAATTACATGCAGATATATTTAATCACATGCAAGCATACAGCCAGCGAAGCACATGAAGTGGCTTTGGGAGTACCTCCTTTGTATGCAGTCACTCACACATATGTGTGCATAATTGCAAGTGTGCCTCCTTTTTTGGAAATCTTTGTGTAGTTTTATATATCTTTAAACATAGACATCTGTTTACCTAGATCTTCAAAACTGAAAGCATGCTTAAACTGGAATGCACTTTTATGTGTATAATATATTTTATTGTTGCATGTGTACTTAAACCCATCATTTCTGTGCATATGAACACACACAGGCACAGAGATATACATATATATATTAGCCACAGCTGAAATACTGTATAGACATAATAAGAACAGGTAAGCATGAGCCATGGAAAGCTTACTATTGGAATGCTGGTGTATTTTCTCATAGGCCAGCTCAGTACAACACAGCAAATTGCTGACACACAAGTAGTCATAGCCAGTTGTTGTGCTAAGCAAGGCGTCCAAGTCCAGATTTCTGGAAACAGGGAAATAGTGCAGGGCTTGGAGCATTTTATTCTTCCTTTCCCCCTCTTTGCAGAGAGTGGTCATGTGTACTTGGGTTCAAGCATTGTGCTCTGTCTTAATTTCAACTTGTAAAATCTCTGCTTTACCATTCTCTTCTGTCGTCTTGTGCCATTCCTGTACAGTTTACCTCCTAGTCTTTGGTAACAAAGGAGGTGAACTGCGTGAGCTTTTGCAGGAAGGCAGTCTTCATGCAGCAATGCCTCTGAGGTGTCCTTGCTGCCCTGTGAAGAGCTTCTTCCTAGCCACCCCAATTCTCACCAGCTGACTGCAGATAACTGTGTCCATTATTTCATTTCAAATGCCGGACATCTTTGCTTAACGACCTTCTCGAACCTCTTCATTTCTGCCACAAGAACAGCACATGTGCCATTTCACATCAGTTTCTTGAGCAGGGGGAAATGTTTTTTTCTTGCCGGAGTGGGGTCAAGTTATGGCTCCTTATGGCTCAACAAAATTTGCTTTACAGGCCTGTCTTGATCCTTAATAGGGGGATAGAACTGGCCACATTGCTTGCATTACTATACTTATTCTAATTTCAGAGTGGTTTTCTGCTTCCTTCTGCAGAAAATTGTTGACTTTGTGTTTTCTATGTGAATATGCAACTCGAAACATTCATTGGCTTGGAAAACTTGAGTCAGCATTCACTGCTCAGAAAACTGCACTCTTCTAGGTGGTATGAAGGAGCTAAAGAAAGGTTTGAAAGAAAACTCTCATGAAGAACTCATGCTTTTCTTGGTTTTGGGAAGTAAGACAGTTCATAAATCTCTGGTTCACTGCCCCACCACTTGTGCAAAGGCCATGTTCTTTGTAGATGAAGAAGCACAATAAAATTTCCTCTTCTCTCTGCTTTCATTAACTGGCAAGAGAAGAACAGCTTTTCTTTTTCTGTTCTCTCTGCCCTTGATTTTTTCCCACCAATATTGTAGAGTTGTAGGAGTGTCTGCTACTCTCCCCTGGATTTCCAAAACCCTCTAGTTAATGCATTGTGCCACTGTGATCCCTATTTGCTGCCTACAAAAAGCATAATATAGTCTTAAGTAATGCTTTCTTTCCCAGTGGTGCTGGGTTTCTTGAATCAGGAAAGGGAAGCTTTGATGCTTTGCTCATCTCCCTTTCCGAAGCAGGAATGGATGACAGATGCCTGACCCCTCTTCCCTATGTTGTACAGATGGAGACTGATGTGATATCTCCTCTTCTGCAGCTTGTCCAGTGGCCACCATGGGTTATTGATTTGTCTTATGTCATTGCTGTGCTTTTCTTCTTCATGAGTTGTAGCCTGTACTGCTCCCCTGGAGAAGGTCACAGCCTCAGGTTAGCTGTGGCCAGAGCAGAGACGGATGTGGTCCCACACTATCCAGTACCCCTTCAAGCTACCTGCTGGCTCTGCTTTATGACATTGACTGCAGCTGTGGGGCAGTGGACTTCTCTGCCAGCAAAACCATGGTGGGACAGTGCTAGCACTGCTGAGACTGCAGCCTGGACAACATGGAACCATACCTGCTTGATTTGGCAAAGGGGCAGGGTTTTAGCCCCATCATTAACATTTGTCATTGTTTCCCTGTCATTGGCCCCTATTCTCAACTTCATTTACCAGGACAATCTCATCATACAGAGAAAGACTTCCTCTGATGGGCACTGAGGAGAACACAGAGGGCTCAGTTGCTTCTGTGCAAATAGATTCAGCAGTGATAATCACAGAATTGAACACTGCCTTTTTGTTCTATTTTAATATTTATTATATTTTCATAAAGCAAAGTTTTAGTTTCTTCACTTACTAATAATATTTCTTCATTTTAATCTGTGAATGTGAACAATAAATATTTCAAGGCCCTTTTGCTAACCCTCTGCTGGCACTTGCTGACTCAGCACTGGGAATTTCACACACGGGGAAGATGTAGTGCTGTGTCTGTCATGCTTTTGAGTGATAACCATCCCTTGTCACATTTGAAACATGTTTTGGTTGTCTTTTTATATCTGATGCATTTAGGAAAAGTATATGTATTTCTGCAGTGCATGTTTTGTGAGTTGTGCTTGATCTTAAAATGGGAGCGGTATTTTTGTTTGCGTTAAATACAGATTTCTTGAAATAAAACTGTCAAGGCTGTGTTTTATGGTAGATTTTGTTTTCCTTAAGCAGTATCTATGTAGATTTTTTCTTAAGTTTCTGTAGTAGTTATTTCAGGCTCCCTGAAAATTGATGTATCCTCAAGGACTAGTAGTTTTCCATTTCTGGCATGTGCATCAAGATGAATAACTGTTCTCTAGCAGTTTGTATAGACTCGGGCTAAGCAGACCTCAATCTTTATCCCAACAGGAATTCCCAGACAAGAAAGTTCTGACTTCATTTATGGTTTATAGGAAGTAACACAAAACATGACAAAAGAAAGCGTTCTATTTTCTTCACAAGCGATCACATGGGATGTGTGTGCTGCTTGAATTCGCCTTTGGGTCAATAGGTCAAATATTAAAAAGCATTATACTGTCCCAAAAAGTCCTCTTAAAGTTTCTAATGCTTTCCCAGTGCTGATAATTTACTACCATTAGTGCCTACAGTCTTTTTCCACTGCAAGTGTACACAGTTAAATGCTGAGGCTTTGAATTTTCATGAAGAATTCTGAATTTCCTGACTTAGCCCCAACCAGGGAAGCTTCTGAAGAAAAATTAACAAGTTGCTATTGATCTACAAATAAATGCAATATTGATAATAATTTAACCCTGTGTGCATATGTATCCTTTCAAATCTATATTGTCTTCATTTTCTGACTGCTCTGAAAGGAAATATTAAAGGCAAACAATAAATGTATAAAAATTTGGAAGAGATGCGTCTACTTGTTCTTTTGCATCTTTGTAAATCTGAGTGTAGTTCTGCAAACATTTTCCAGTACAGATCCTGGTACTGCCAAGTTAGAATGAAGAAAATTTTGCTGTAGAATTCAGTTAGAGAAGAATCAGGCTGTGGCAGAGCAAATATACTGTCCTTAGGGAGGACAGGTGCTGGAAATAGTGAATAGAACATCTTAACATTGCCCTGGCCAAGTACAGGTTGCACATGCACAACATCTGTAATCTGTGCCTTCGCTGCTTCATTAACACATCCTGTGGCCACTGGAAAATCAGATAACAAAGCCCTTCCCCTTGCCACATTCCTGTCATTTGGAAAATCCCATCACTTCCTTGTCTGAGCGTGAGGAGCAGCATGGAACCTCTTCTCTAACATGTGGCACAGTCTCCACAAAGTTCATAAGAAGGGTTAATCCAAGGTTGATCAAAATGCTTTGTGGAATCCAAGTTTGTCTTCTACAATGCTAGATTCTGTCTGCACTGTGCAAGTAGTAATATGTCCTGAGGTACATTAGGGAGAAAAACATTATTTCCACTACCATTTGTAATCCTTTTGGTCCACTGTTACTGTCATGAGAACAGAGTCATTATGCTTGTAACTTTGAGGTAAGAAAGTAGGACAGCCCAGTCACCTCCGGGAGTCACCATACCATGGCATGAGAGTTGCCGCCTCAACAAATACAGACTAAAAAAGCGAGATGTAGAAATTCTGTCATACTTGTAACTATTTATTCTAGAATCTCCAGTGCTTTGTACGCAAATCCAGCTTTTCAGGGTCTGTTATCATACCTTTCCAGGCCCCAGCTTCTGTAAAGGAGATCTGTAGAATTCTTGACAGATTTTTATATCTGGAAGGCTGAGTTCCACCTTGAAACTCTTCGTGTTTATGTCAGGTGTTTGGGAGTATTACGATTTTAAGTAGAGCAAAAATAATTGTTATTTTCTGGCTTAGATAGTATTGCAGTTGGCCCTGCATGCCCTGAACATTTTGCATGTTGAAAAAATTGTATTTCAGCTAATTAGTGTCACTGGCACTGCAGATCTGTTTTAAAGAACTGAAGTGCTACTCAGTACTTACTATTTGTGTGTATCATGTTTTTTGAAATGCCAAGTAGTCACAAGAGTCCATGATAATGGGATGGGGTTTGTGTATTAGACTATTTTTTTAAGTGCTTTAGTTAAAGCTGTTAATTTATTTTTATTGATTTAGTGAATATGGCATCTTAGCTCAGATTAGTTTTCTTCATTATTGATAAGAGAAAGTTTATATTGTTGCCTGATTTCATGCTATGTCCTCTGTAAAGGAAATAACCTCTTTTGTGACCTCTTCTTTCTCTAAGTGTATACATGCACATGTAGAAATGTATGCTTTCTGTGGGACAGCATCCTGTAAAACACAGTTCAGTGAGAATACGAATATTAGGAGTTAAGTCACAAGATTCGCTGTGCGGGGGCAAAGGACTTGACTCCTGTCTGAATATTGGTAAGAAAGTCCTGGAAAATGTGCATCAGTCAGCTTGTCACCAGTGCAGTATAGCAAAAAGTAAATAAACAGACACGATGGAATATTGTATAACATGCAGTAGGACACAGTGTCTTAAGTTCACTAGGACACAGTGACAGATCAAAATAAATAGGTCAGGTGTTCCAATTTAGATTGCAGCTCATCAGGCAAATCACCTTTTGGCTTCCTGGGGCTGCTAGTGAGTTTCTCATTTAGGGTTCACTGCTAGGAGACTATGTAGCATTTTCAGAAACTGTTATAGACAGACTTCAGATAATCTGAGGTAACTAATTGATTCTTACTTCACAGCAAATTGGTCATTAAAACAAGCGTGAAAGAGAATATGGAGACGGCTGAACACCTTCAGAGCTAGAGTGACACAGTGATTTTTGCTGAGGTTGAGCTGCCTTTTTGGCTACTGTGCACTGTGGAAATTGTGGAAATTTGTTTCTAGGAAAACTAAGAAATAAGGATTTCTAACAAATCTCACCTTGTAATGACAGAAGTACAAAAAATAGGATTTTCTTTCAATCTAATAGTTCTGGTTATGATTGTATTTGGTGGACATAAAAGGGCATACCATGTATCTTATGCAGTACTCTGAAGCAGTGACCGTAGTAACTCAAGTTCATATTTGCCACATGAGATGAAGGGCAAATCAAATCACCATGAGCAGATAAAAGGCATGGTGGAAGGTTCTGCAGCAGCTCTGCGCTGGACAGACTAGTAACAATTTGGTTCCAACAATATTTAGCTTTAGCAAATGCTGTGCTGTCCATGAACAAACTTAATTCAAAGAAAGCTGAGTCCAGTTTACACAGCACGGCACAGCGCTCTCATAGTTTGCGCAGTGAGAAGAAATCTCAGGCATATATAAGCTATGAACTCTTTTTAAAGTACATGGTTTTAATTAAAAAAGTAGTTATTAATTATACTCTGCTATGGATCTGATACAGATACTTGTGACAAATGATTTCTTACAATAAGTTTGTTCCTTTTCGTAGGTTATGGTTTTTAGTAATTTGCTTGTTTGGAATTTTTTGACAAAACTTGGTAAAGCAAATTTTAGCCTATGCCTTGTTTAAGAAGTAGCTACAAAGAGAGCTTCAGTGATGGCACAGTAAAGTTGGGTGCCTGAATCACATCTCATTTGTGATTAGGTGGCCCCAGGCAAAGGGTTTCTAGTGGCAGGAGTTCAATGCTTGGATCATTTTAAAGCTCAGAAATCCTTAAATTTACTCATGCAAATAACAATAAGATATTTCTTAAAATAATTTGGAAAATGCCTTTTTTTTTTTTTTTTTTTTCAGAATAGCAGTTATGTTCTGTGTTCATGTGCAGAACCACTGTGTCTTTTCAGAAAGTGTCCTTGGTCATTATTAACAGGCTTTTGACCTGACTTGTTGACAATGAAGTTGACACAGAAAATGCATGCTGCAAGATTAGTTTTAGCTATAATGTTTGATGGATTTGGCTTAATTATTTCTGTATGACAGTTGCATAATTATGCTGAGGCCGAATATCCTGCACCGCTGTGCAAAAAAAGCACACTGCTACTCAATTTTAAACTATTGTGTAAAAGTTGGGTAGGATTGGGAATGGTAGAAAGATCATTTATGAAACATGTATTCAGGAGTTGGTCTAAAAAGGCACAGTGACTCCCATGAAGTAGATGTGTCAGGACGAAAGAGACTTAACATCTCAGGATGTTGAATCCTGACATATTGGAGCCTTTGGAAGGCCATCAAATAGCACAGAAATTCTTTTGAAGATACCTAAGGCAAAATAGGCTTCTTTGAATGCCCCAATGCCCTCTGCTCTTCAAAGCTTTTTCTGCAAGCCCTTCAGTGTTTAGACATGGTCTTGGTTGAGGAGACAAAGAGAAACTGAAGGAGGAAAGCAGTAAAACCATGCTTGCTAAAGATAGACCTGGGGTGGCAGCCTTTGACACTGTTTCCCACAACATTCTCTTGAAGAAACTGGCTGCCATGGCTTGTATGGGCTTACCCTTTGTTGCGTAAAAAATTGACTGGATTTCCAGGCTCGAGGAGTGATGGTGAATAGAGTTCAGTCCAGTTGGTGGCTTTTCACGAATGGTGTTCCCCAGGGCTCAGTACTGGGGCCTGTTCTGTTTAATATCTTTACCAGTGGATGCCAAGTTGGCTGGGAGTGTTGATCTAATGAAAGATAGGGAGGCTCTGCAGAGGGACCTGGACAGGCTGGATCAATGAGCTGAGGCCAATAGCGTGAATGTCGAAGATTCTAAATGCCAGGTTCTGCACTTGGCCCACAACAGCCCCGTGCAATGCTACATGCTTGGGGAAGAGTGGCTGGGAAGTTGCTTGGTGGAAAAGGACATGGGTATGCTGACTGACAGAACTGAACATGAGCAGCTTGTGCTCAGGCAGCCAAGATGGCAAACAGCATCCTGGCCTCTATCAGCAATAGTATGGCCAGCAGGACCAGGGCTGTGACCATCTCACTGTACTCGGGACTGGTGAGGCTGCACCTCAAATCCTATGTTCAGTTTTGTGCCCTCACTACAAGGAAAACATAGAGGTACTTAAGCGTGTCAAAGCAACACAGCTGGTCAAGCATCTTGAGCACAAGTGTTTTGAAGAGTGGCTGAGGGAAGTGGGGGTTTTTAGCCCGAAAAAAAAGAAGACTCGGGGGAAAACCTAGAGCTCTCTACAACTTCCTGAAAGGAGATTGTAGTGAGCTGGGTGTTGATTTCTCCCGAGTAACAAACAGTGGAACAAGAGGAAATGGCCTTAAGTTGCACTGGGGAAGTTTAGACTGGATATTAGGAAAAAATTCTTCATCCAAAGGGTTTTCAAGCATTGGAACAGGTTTCCCAGGTAAGTGGTTGAGTCACCATCCCTGGACGTATTTAAAAGATTACATGGTTTAGTGTTGAACTTCGTAGTGCTAAGTTAATGGTTGGACTCAATGGTCTTAAAGGTCTTTTCCAACCTAAGCAATTCTATGATTCTATGGAAGAACTTTGGAAGGACTCTTAACGAAGTGGCCACCATCACTTTTACCAGTTTCCTTCTACTGTATCTGTTGCATTATCAGTGCTCAGTGCACTAATAAAATCCATGTAAACTTTAGGCTTTCTGTACAGTCTTGTAAGCCTTCTGGTGTGCTGCTGAACAAAAGAGTGAAACCAGGCAGGGATCAATAGTTACCTGGCCATTGATTTAGCTGTCTACACTGCTAAAAATGTGCCCACACAAAGGGAAGTAAAAAGTCAAAGGGATCCCTGGCAGCTGCACTTGATTCATTCTGTTCATTTCATGTTACTACAATGATGGCTCAAAATTTGTCATTAACAATTCTGAAAGGCTGCATGGTCTGGACCATTGCTATAGCAAGTGCTTCATGTGGGCTTGTTGCTTTGTTTGTTCCTTCTTTTTGTAAAAGAAACAATAACGTGAGAAATTTTTGAAGGTAGGGTTACTGTTGCTGAATTCAAATGGATGTATCTTCATTGATTTGAAAGGCACCGCAGAGGTACACAGGCAAGATCCCAGTCCTCAACCACTGCCAGAACTCCTCCCTCCCCTGCCACTGAGAAGGAGGAAAAGGGTTTCCTGCCATCACTTCTGTAATACTGGGAGGTGATGGAGTTTGGAGTGACTTTATTTTAACTTTCACGCCACCTTCTCCCCTTCATCCTATCTAACTGTGTTCATGAAGTCATGAGCATCCTTCCATGCTTGGATCGGTCAGTGAAGAGAGGACCTCTCCAAAAGTTACTTGCAGATATTAAGCATTAGATCTGAAGTTAGACACCTGAATTATAAATTCAGTAGCTTACTCTGTTTGAAAAACAGGCATCTTTTACTTATGTGCAAAAATATGACACATTAATGTGAAAAAGCAGCAGGAATAAATGGAGAAACAATAGAAAACTGGGGGAAAAAAGTCTTTTAATTCAAATTTTTGGTGTGTGAATCCAATCAGATGCGTATCAAATCAACTTTCAAATTAATGTCTATATCAGATATCCTGGAAAGCTCTCATGATCTGCTGTACTAAAAAAGTAAATATGAAATAATAAAACAACAAGAAGAGTTATTGAATGTGAATCTGCTGAGAGAAAGTATTACATGCTTCCTCTAAATTTCATTTAAGCTCAGTGGCTTGTATCAAATCCAGTTTAGAAATAATCTAATAAACTGAAGATGAGACTGATGCTACTGTACAACTACAGTTTTCAAAATACTGAGCGAACACTGGAAAATTTATGAAATGGCATATAAATGTTTCAATATATATGATCTGGTTTCATATAGCTGGTTCCACATAAATGGCTTTTTCCATAAAAAGCCTAAGAATTTTTATGTTGAGGGGAGAGAGAAGTTCAACCAAGATCTTTAAGGGAGATAAGCTACATGCATGGCTTGAAGATCTGGACAGTGACCATTAGGCAGAGATGAACTACTTTGGGGAAAGTACTAATTGAGGGTGATTTGAATGTGGATCTAAAATGTTCATAAAGGCAGGACCATGCTTTTAAAGGTGAGCTGTAATATTGACCTGTATCAGTGTTAGTATGATCGTCTCAATTTATTAAGGACAAGCATATGATCTATTAATATAAATATTGATTATATCTTTAAAAAGAGGAATTCAGAATCTCATATTGATCCACATACAAAGTTATATTCCCAGAGTAAGCTTAGAAGATGGAAAAAGGAATCATTTAAGCTAATAATCAGCGCTTAGCTTCCCAGAGCAGACATCTCTGAGGGGAAATAATTTATGTTGAATAAAAAGAATTGGTACATAGGGTTCCCACATAAACCAAACACACTTGCTTTCCAGCCGTACTGAGATTACAGGAGGTTTGAGTTCATTCTGGGGAAAAATATCATAGCCAAACACTGCCCACCCCTCCCAGCACGTGTCTTTAAAGAATGCATTACTAAATGTACTACGTAAAGAGGCTCAGCCTCTTCTCGCACAAGCAGGAATTGTTCTTTCAGCTTTTTGTTATTGCTTCCAAAGATTACCTCAGGATGGGAGGGAAAATCCCATCTGAACGTTGTCCTTTCTTTCAAAAGTGCCTGAGAGGGTCCAGCATAGCGAACAGCAGACTTTGAGTTGCAACACACCCTGAGCTGGGTTTTGTCCATTTTAGATGCTATTGGTGTAGTGTGTTTCAAATCCTCTGCATTATAAAGTTCTTTTGCCTCTTGGCACAGGCCTTGGGAGCTGAGTGACTGGCGCAGTTCTTGCCAAAAGACAGTGACATTTCTGCCTATTTCCCTGGAACAACTGCTCCCAAATGCTGAACTCCAGAGCCTTGCAGCAGAATGACTGCTGCTGAATGCTGGAAACTCTCTAAACTAAGTGAAAACTTGGGTTTGACCTACTGTTAGTTGGCAACATTGAAAAATTTAAGCCTTCCTACCTGTGTTTTTGACCAGTTTTGTACTATTGCCCCCCCAGCCAGAATGGCCTAACTACAATGTGTGCATGCCGCTAATGCCTCTTGAGCCCACAGGCCAGAACAGCTAAGGTATCTGGGCTACAGCAGCGGTGAAACAGGCTGGGGTGGGAGCAAAGGGAGTTGCAAAAATCCCTGCACTGGTCTGGCATGTCTGTTCTTTGCCCTTTCTTTGGCACTTCATGTACCCACTCAGCCTGGCATGCACCAGGACTCCAGAATGAGCTCAGTCTAGGATATGAGGCTATGTGAGGATTTCAGAGCATTGGGCCTGACTGCATGAGTTCACCCCCATTTCTCTGGGGCTGCAGTGCACTTGGGAAATGTCTTGGGCAGTCAAATGGGAGATTTATGGGTAAAGACAGCCAGGAGCAGGCTTTGGGCATTGCCTTGAGGCTGCACTTGCAAGTTTGCATGCCTTGAGCCATGATACTTTTGCAGGTGG
This sequence comes from Psilopsiagon aymara, assembly GCA_024733675.1. Lineage (NCBI taxonomy): Eukaryota > Metazoa > Chordata > Aves > Psittaciformes > Psittacidae > Psilopsiagon > Psilopsiagon aymara. The sequence goes on along the minus strand of JANRGW010018404.1, from coordinate 20,049 downwards.
CACACACTGCAGGCTCCACAACTACCCTCCTGTTCCCGTCAAGAAGCAGCAACTTGGCCTGGCCATGTTCCCATTAATTAGCTGAATTTGGCTCACAGGATCTAGGAAAAGCAGAGAAGCCAGGTCACTGCACTTTGCCAAGCCCTCCATCGCTCGTGGCAGCCCCCTCCTCCACTTTGCCCCCAGGGGGGCAGAGAGGTGCAGTGGCTGGCCCTCATGTTCCTGGGGTGCCCTTCTCACATGGGGGGGATTAAACCTGAAAGGCTGCTGTGCTTTGGGAAGCTGTGTAAAGAGGTGTGTCATTTGCTTGTGGTGGTGGGTGAGCCTAGTGTCCCTGCTGTGGTCTGGAGGGGGAAAGCAGGACAGGGATTGCAAAGCCCAGGCAGTAGTGCGGGCTCTGCTTGGCTGTTGACCCTGCTTGGGTGGGTTCTAAGTTAGCAGCTTCAGGGCATGTGAGGCACAGTGCTGTTGGAGGTGTTTCTGGAGAGTGTGTGGTTTTCTGCCTCTCCTCCCCTTCTGTTCATATCCAGAATATTGGTCATAAAAGGAAAATGCAGTTCTGAAATGACCGTATCACATGAATGTCTTTCAGCTCTCACTGATGACTGGTCAGTCCCATTTGGGACCAAATGCAATAATAAATAGGATTTTAGCATCCCAAGATGGGAAGTAGCATTTTTTAATGCTTAGTGAAAAACCAAAGAAAGTATTACATGAGGTAGAGGGAGCCTGATCTATGCTGTGTGTATCCACACACCATCAGTCCTGCAACCTTGGAATGTTATCTTTCAGTGACAGCAGAAACTTGACTATCAACTAGTTAGGATTATGAAAGGCTAGCAGTTCATGGGATGCTTGGACTTATGGTACTGGTTGGGCTCATCTTGATGACAACTAGGAACATTCTGAACAGGAGAACACCTGCCTTTCACATTGGAAAGCTCAGCAGTTACACTGAATTGGGGAAGCGAGTATCTCATGCAGGAGCTTGGGGAATCTGCAGTGAGAATACTTGGGCAAAACAATGAGCATATGTCGGCGCCTCCATGCTGCAGAGGGGACTCTGCATAACTGAAAAGGATCACAGAGAGCCCTGGTGCCAGAGTCTGAGAGGGGCAGCTGAGCCTGAGAAACAGGTTTATGAGGGTGGGTGGCCGTGGGGTCTGGCTGCGTGGTGACAGGACAGCCAGGCTCCTCACCGCTCCTGCACAGCCTGCTCAGCTCCAGGCTTCATTGTTGGGAAGGTTTTCATCTTGTTTTCAGTTTGTGTTTGAGGTATGGCTTCTGTGGGGTAATATTACTCTGTAAAGGAAAGGGGTATTTCTCTAAATGTTATATTTGTATAGTAAGGAAAAATATTGTGTTTTTTTCCTTTCTTAGAAAACACTGTTGTGCTGTGGAGGTAGCATGAGTGGCCTCATCCGTCTCTTTCTGCTTTCAGCTCTTATTTATCATGTTGATAAAAGATAGGCTGGGTAAAAGCTTGTGAGAGAATTACTATGGCCTGCTAGTCTTTCATTCATCCTCAGAGTGTAGCTGAACTTTCCATGGATGTTTAAAATAATGGCATTTAATCTCTAACACAGTTAAAAGGCTCATGTGTTCCTGCTCCAGAAGTGAGACACATTAATGGCAGTTCTTATTTATTTTATTTGTTTGGCCCAGCTTGAAAGCTGAATAGTCAAAAGTTCTCATTTTAATATTCTGTGTGACTGAATTGCTTCAGTAAAAGCAAAAGGCTGTCATGCAGCTACTGGTGTATAACTCTGCTTTCTTCATATTCATCTTCCCTTTGGTTATGGCGATGTCATCTGCATATTCTTTCTAAATATTGACAAGGGATGTCCATCACTGAGCACTGGTTGGTTGATGAATTGAAGCCCCTAGCCAATCAGTGAGTAGAGGTTTGCATAACAATGTGATTATTTGGAGTTACAAACCTTTCCACTTGCTTCTGTAATGCCTCTGCTTTAACTGCCTCTGTTGCTCACATTTTCAAAGTATTTGGAAATCATGAAGATGCTTCCTAAGTCTTATATGCTTCCTAAGTCTTATATCTTTCCTTTTTCCTGTGGCATGTTTGGGGGGGGTGCGGAGGGAAGTAACAAGCAATGAAACTTAGATAGTTTGTACACAGAAAGGGGAACAATGTGGAAAAAAGTAAAGGAGAAAGAAAATTTTTCAGATTTTTGCTTGTTAGTTTTTCATAAAGCTGAAAGTATGATCTGAAGCTCATATTCCTCTCTTTCCTTGCCTACCTTCCCTCCAGGACTGTTTGCGTGATTTTCCTCATGTTGTCAATACTGTACCAGTTCTGACCCCTCACTAATATCTTTGGGTTATTGAAGAGGAACTAGCTTTCAGAGCCGTATGAATGTAAACTGATGTGAGAGAAAGAAAGATAACTGCAGGGAAAGATGACTGGAAAGGGAAAGAATGTTTTTCTAGTTCTGGAGTTTGTAACCTCAGTTCAATTTGCAGTAAGTTCACCCTTTGTGTGTGTGTGTACGGTTTTCCTCTCCTCTGTCCCTTACTACAAAGCGTGGTAATAACTGGATGTATTTCTATAGAGAGCAGCTTGAAAACATGCATACTTTTTTCTTTTATTTCTGTTTTGTGAAATAGTGGAGAATTTGACCTACATAGTAATGCGGTGTTTTGTGAGGCAAATGGGTCTGGAAATGCAAAGCTGGAATGCAATGAGCATTAAGCAGCATGTCCAAAAGCAAGTGTTTGCCGTTGTTATGTCAGAATTGGTCAGAATCCAAATCATACAGTAAAACAGCATTATGCGCCTTCTCATTTCTGACCCTTTGAGTATCCATTCGCAGCTTTTTCTCTCACCCAAAGGGGCTAAAATTTCCCTTGCGCCTGGGGTAAGGAAAACTGAAAACTTTCTTTGACTTCTGATTCCAGTATTTAGCCACGCTAGACTTTGCTTAGTCATTCTTGTGCTTTCAAATATGGTGCGCATGAATCACAGCTTGAAATGATTTCTCCTTCCATTTTCAAGGCCTTGAATGTGCAAGGCAGTGATGGAACAGATATCTTGTTTCTGCCCCATCTTCATACGTACAAATAGAATGTGTGATTCTTTATGTTTGACAAGACACATCTGCACTGGTTTTAATGAACTGTAATTTGCTTTAGTTAAACCAGGGCAGGTGGCTGCAGGACTTTGTGTAATTTCTTCAATTTAAGATTGTGCTGCTGCTGCAAGATTATTAATCTGGTTTTAGGACACCTCTTAGCAAAAAAAAAAGACACTACTGTTGTCAGCTCTGTTTTGAACAAGTAAAAATTAATTCTGCCCATTAAAATGTGTAACAAAAAAAAATCCAAAAAGCTGTCTCAAAGGGCGTTGACAGGTAAGGTATTGTCTGGCTTACTGCACCGCATAAAGATTGTATCTTGTGTGTTTGGTTATTAAGCATTAGCTAAAATTAGTCACGTCTGGTCCCAATCAGGCTTGTACTGACAGGTGATCAGAGACTATGTAAAGCTCATATCAGCGAAAATAGAAACAGAGCCATGAAAATTTGCAAGGGCTTAACTAAATTGATTTAATGGAATCAAGACCTGGTTGTCTTTAGGCTAGGTTTTTATTTACTGCTTTAATGCATTTGTTTGACATATAGCATCTATGCCTCTTTTGTGTTTCAGTAGCAGTAGCTCGGCAAGCAAGAATAGGAGTTGGGATGATTGCCAAAAATGAAAGTTTAGCCTAAAAATCCAAATTAGAATGAGAAAGATGTCTTCAAATTTGCTTTCTCAATTATTTATACTAAAGGCTATATTTTATAAGATATTTTAATTCAGTCTGAGAATAAACCTGTGACCTGTCTCAGCAGGACCTTAGATTGAACTGCAGAGCTCCCCCCAGCCCAGTTAGGTCTTGTTCCACATTATCAACCAAGATATTTCTGATGGGGAAAAAAAGCCCAGAAGTCCTGTGGAAAGTGTTGTGTGTTTTCAGTGAAGCTTGCTCACGATGAACAGGTTGAATGGGAAGTCTGCAGGCTGGAAAGCACATCTGCTTAAAACGTGTTGAGTTTTCTTTCTTTTTTTGTGTTACCAGTGAGCACATTTGTGGAAATCATGTTTTCTTCACAATCTGTTTGCTAAATCAGGACACAGACGTGAGAATACCTGTGCATGAGTAATTTTCTATAAGTGAGTGGCGTCACTGAATTCAGTAAGAATCACACACAGAATTAAGCACATGCATGAAAGTTTGCAGATGGTGTTGTCATGAACATATAGACCAGCTTTGCTTCTAATGCAACTATAAATTCTTGGCTTGGTCTTGTTTTGAGTAGACTCATTGAAGAGCCATAAGCTGTTCCATTGTGCTCAGTCTAACGGAGGATATTTCTCTCATTTTGTCATAGCAACAAGAGCAAGATCCCACAAATCTATACATCTCAAATTTACCCGTTTCCATGGATGAGCAGGAACTGGAGAATATGCTGAAACCCTTTGGACATGTAATTTCCACCAGAATATTAAGAGATGCTAATGGAGTCAGCAGAGGAGTCGGCTTTGCCAGGTGAAACCTTTACACTTTTTTGGTTCATTCACATTTTTCAGCTTTGGTCCTTTGCAAATGCCATCTATTTTGTAACTCAGAAGTCTCATAGCTATTGAGAATGCAGAACAGCATCTTTATCAGATCATGTATCTGTTCTTTCCACCAAACTGAAGAATACCAATGCAGAAGGATGTTCATTTCATTGTTCTAAATATAGTTCATTTCATGTATGTGTATGTAAATAAAAATCTCTTGGAACAGTGATCTATCCATGCATTATTAAGCTTGGATAATAATAAATGTTCTACAGCCAGAAGCACACACTTGGTGAAGAAACTGTGTAAATGCTTAGCACAGATTTTGTAAAAGGAAAAGTAAATTTATCACTTGGAAAAGCAAAGGGGAGGAAGTGTAACTGAAGAAACATGACTTCCTTAAAAGCTGCAGGGAACTCAAGCCTGTGAGAAGAGTTTAAGAAGAAATATTTGCATATAATAAACCCTGTCAGAGTAGTTAGATGTTTTGGACAGAATGAACCAGCATATTATCACCATATACTTCATTGTCAGTACAGATAGACAAGTTTTCATGTTTACTCTCACGGAATAATTACATAGATTCTCTTCAGCTTGAAATATTCTTAAATCAAATAGTTTTCTTTTGAAAAGCCAGGGAATAAAGAGCTGTATATATAGAAAGGTATTGAAAAAACAAGTAGAGAAATTTGCAATTGTGCTGAATTTTGAAGCAGAAAACTGAATTAGAATTCCATTTTCTGCTTCAAAATAAAAGGAAAAGTAACAAATCATTGGTTTTTGCAGAATCTCCATAACTCTGTGCTTTGTAGAGAAGGCAAAATGACTTTGTCATCTTGAGAATTTCTTCAAAATGCACAGTGTCTTGCTGCGTCGTGGCACTTCTGTTAAGTGTCATGACACCACTGAATGAAATGGGGTACTGTATGATAAAAAGGTGACTTACAAGATCAGTGTTATCTTGTCCTTGATGTGAAAGATCATCATGCATGAAGAATGTTAAAATAATGTTGTCTGAATTCAAATGGGAAAAGGCAAAACATTTGTGCTGCAAGATGACACACTGTTCCTTATGCATTCTTGCAGATAATAACATGACTTGTTCTGGCTCACTAGGTAGAGATTACTGTAACTCAGGGATAAACTTGCATTTTAAAAAATTGACAAAGTGTGTGGAAATGTAATTACGTAACAAATTTCAAGAAACCTTTAGTGATCTAACACGAAGGTTGTGTAACTCCCTACGCAAGTGATGGAGGGGTAAAGCCTTTGCTCCATCGAAGGGTACAGCAGGTCTCCCATTGACTTGAACAAGGCCAGGAATTCAGAACCGTGGTTGAATGCTGACTCGTCTTTGTAGGATTATCAGTACAAGATTTAATTACTTGGCCACCTGACCTTTTTATAATGCAGTGTTATTTGGTATCTTTTCTCCTCCCCATCAATCCAAATAGATTAGTCTGTTTAGTTTTGCTTGTGGTCATGAAGCTTTTGTTCTAGTCTTTCTACAGTGTGAGCACATGCTGAGTGGGTATAAATGCAATACAGGCAGGAGATGGTAGCTGTATTTCAGTCCAGATAAAATTTTAGAAGCTCAGATCAGCAACCCGTGTGGTGATCCTGGCAATTATCTGCTACCTTCTGACCTGGGGACTTTTATCACAGTATATCTTGCCTGCTTATGGACTGTGCCATGCTGCTTAACACAGCTCGTAACTAGACTACAGAAGCACAGGAGAAAAAGTTAACTTTGCCCACTCTAAAATGATGCAGCATCCAGCAATTTTGAGATTTGGTGTTTCAAAGTTATTAATTGCTATGATAATTAAACAGTACATTCTGATTCTGTCCAATTGCGTGAGTAGTCAATCTCAAAATGAGTATATTCAGAACGCAAATGGAAGTAAAGACTTCCGGTGGACAGCTGTTGTCAGATTTTTTTGCTAAATGGAAATGATTAGTAGTTTTATAGTACTGCAGGTGGCTACTTAGTCAGTTATAAGCAAGGTAACTTCAAATGTTCTTGGATGAAAATTATCCGAGCAATGTCTGGCCACAGGAGGCTTCAGCCTCCTTTAAAGTATGCACGTACAAAATTAACTCCCTTTTTTAAGCTATGATAGTATCTCTTTTGCATCCCTCAAAAGCAACTAGATGTATTTTCCCAAAACTTGCTAGAGCATTTCACTGTGGCTTGAACCCAACTGTGCCTAGCTATGCTCCAGGGGAGAATCTGGGGAGGACAGTTATGAGCAAGGGACCAGATAAAGTAAGGTTTTGACTCTGATTGTGACTCCACAGAAATTCTTCGAGTTGAAAGGGAATTGGCAGAACCTCTGGACACCCGCCTCTGTCTCACCCCAGCCCATGCTTTGCTCTTCAAAGCCATGCTGACTGGGTCCAGGCTGTCTGTGGGACATGGCGTTCTGCAGGGCTCATGCTGCTGTTGTCATGTGGCAGTATGGGTTTCTACTGACACAGGCAAGCAGAAAGTGGGACTAAACACAGCCTATCATATAGCAGAGAGAGAAATTAAAAGGAGAAGGAAGCAGAAGAAATGCTAGAAATAAGGAACTGGAAAAGGAGGTGGTGCGGGTGAAAAGCTTTGAGTTCAGTCTGTCTTAAGATATCAAAAGAGGGAATGGCACAGTGGTTCCCTACACACAAGGATTTCATCACAAGACTTAAAACTGTAGGTGTTTCTCTTAAATCCCCATTGCTGGAAGTCTTCTAATGAGTTCAGCATCTGATCTTTCATTTAAAACATGTAAGCGGATTCCTCAGAGCTTAGAACAAAAGCATAGTCCTTCATCCTCAAAAAAAAAAAAAAGCTAAGGAAAAAAAGCCGCAAGAACTGGATTTGAAGACTTTTTTTCAAGATGCAGTTTTAAAGTTGATCTCTCATGATCTGACTTTTGCAAACAGGACATTAGCAATATTGCTAGTGGTGGTTTAGGTAAAAAGCATGTCAGAGATAGTAAGAAAGAGTCTTTTTGGGAGGCTGGAATTACTGGATGCAAAAACGTGCTGAGTGCAATGAAGGGAAATATTTAACTTTATCCTGAAGATGTGTTGTCTCTTATAAAGAGGTAACTGTATTTGCTGGAAGACCTGTCTTTCCATAGGCTCGTAAAGGGTGGTTCCAGACGTTAAGTTGGGAGAAGATACAGAAGTAACAGAATCACATTGGAGCCAAAGCAGCAATGCCATCTTTCTAAAAGAAAGGGAGAATATTTGCAGGAAGATTTTTGAGGATCAGTGATGATGCTACTTTGGAAGCAGAGAAGCATCAGCAGCGATGGGGGATAAAGAATTTCAGGCAGTTTAAGGCTGTATTCGTGAAGAGGGGAAATGCTTTGTTCTTCTTTATTCAAGGGTTTAATTTAAGGCATTTTAAAAGATGCTATAAATTTAGCTTGAGCAAATCCATCATCTGGGATGGTAGTGCAGGCTTAGATATTATGAGGATCATTCCTACTTTCAGTCAGAATAATGATCTGTCACATCCTACATCTTATCCAGGAAATTGCTTTGTAATTGATATCTCAGATAAAACTAGAAATCCCAAATATGCCCCAAAGACTTTGTATGTTATCTCTAAAATATTCTAATGCCTGTGGTGCTAAATTTCCATTGAAAGCCCCTGCTTAGAAGGGGTGCACAGCATCACTGCAAGGTGTTGGGGAGGTCTGTAAAAGAATGTATCTTCAAGACCCTCACCTCTCCATCTGGCATATCAACCTGGACCAAGTTTTGGTAGACTATTACTACATCCCTAAGAAAACGCCAGGCATGGAGCTGCACTTTCAGGGAGAAGCAAATTCTCAAGAGGGACAAGAGGGGCAGGATTCAGGGACAAATATCAGTGGGATTCTGTAGGATGAAAATGAATATGAAGCCCTTCAAGGTGAAGAAGGAGGAATAAGAAAGTTGGGTGCCATCAGATAGTTTAGCTGAGCAATTCTCATAATCCAAGCCTGAGGTACTGTGAGTTTAATTGAACTCCTTGGGACATGGAAAAGGGAGCAAGGAGGCATTGGGATATACCTTAAGGAGGGACTTATTGATACAGCTGAATCAATGAGATAAAAATTGTACTTTATCGTCCCACAGTAAAATACTATCCAGTATTATTTAAGTAACCTACTATAGAGATACTACTATTAATAATACCATATATATGTGTAGCGCACTTGGATGAGTAGTGGAGCAAGCATTTAAGCATTTTTTAGGTCCTTTTAAATGATAAAGTGCAAAGAAAGAGTTAGAAAGGACTAACTTTTTAATTTTGTTTCCTGTCTTGTAACTTAAAACGACCTTGCAAGATTCACCCCCAAGCGACATTTTACAACTAAGTCATAAGCCTCTGAAGCCAGAAATTTATGATGGAAATGCCGACAGTCAGACAGTCAAGTATTGCACTGCTGGCGGGCACCAGTATAATACTTAACCTGCAACTGCGAAGACAGTAGCATAAATCAGCCTGGGTCTAGGTGGAAATGTCTGTGTATTCCTACTGTTCTTTTCCAGTAACATGAGAAAATTTGCCCAACACGAACTGTCAAAAAAGAGTGCTGTCAAGCTGTTCTCAGCAAACTACCAAAGTCAGAAGATTCTCAATTAGCTGTCTGTATCATGTCAAAGCAAAATGAAGTATAAAGGACATGGTTCCTTTGTGACAGCTTGGAGGGGAGGGTATGCAGTGAGGCTTTTACTCACTTCATTGTGGGGACTTTGGTCTTCATCCTTGTCTTTTCCCTACTTTGTTGTTCTGGAAGAGCTTCCAATGAGATGCTTTTCTCTGCCTGCATATGTTTTTTGTTAAAAGAACCCTCCTGCTTGTCTGCATTTTACATGTCTTTAAATTATTCTTTGGAAACTACTCAGCGTAGCTACTGAAATGGAGCAACAGAAAATGGGAGACAACATTTTGAGCCCCCACAGGATCATTTTTCTACTTATAGAAGTTCTGCATGGATTTCAGTAGAAATGGACGTGCTCCAGTTTCCACTGAAACAAAACAGGAGAGCCAAGGCTTTAATTTGTATGTTCTTTTTCTCAAATGAAGCTATGCATCTTTCAAGGGGTTCAGGGTAACGTAGGTGTCATTTAATTATACTGAATTTCTTCTGTAACAAAGAGGTTTCTCTATGGAAAGCAGTGTAGCTCTATGCGAGGGTATTCCCTCAGGCAGCTCAAAATGGTCATCTTGGCATAATGGGCTATGCTGCATGGACCATATCCTCGGAGAAGTGGAGCCTATCCTGTCCTCACCAGAGAGGTTTCTGCAGGTTTTGTATATTCATCTGGGATAGTAAACAACTCCTGTTGTTCATGGAAACAGGACTGAACGTGAAGAATATGCAGGCAAGACATGTTGGGAAGACATTATTTATGATCAGTAAGGAGAACTTGTCAAAATTAATATCTCTTCCTAGGCTGTAAGTGACAAAGGGAACAGTTTTTCCAGCATAAAATGTATTCTAACAAAAAAATCACAAACATCTGGAAGCAATTTCTTACCGACTGAAAAGTTGGGGACGTAGCATAGCTAAGTCAGTTACAGGAGAAAAGAAAATCATAAGTTGCAGCCACATTAGGCTCTTAGAATGCCTGGAATTAAATTAGCAGAATAAATTAAAGTAATAAGTGAACGTGTTGACATAGAAGGATGAAGAATTGGACATAAGGAGGTGCTAAGAAACATCATACTAATCAAACCTGTCTTGTAGCTTTAAAGTATTTAAGACTGGAGATAATTTTCTCTGACCTCTTTTGTATCTCATGAAGTTGAAGTGCTTTCACTTACCTACAATTGAGATAATGCTTGTCTTTTACTAAAATATGACTTTCAGAAGTAATTTCAGCACATCAACCAGGGGGAAAAAAAAAAAAAAAAAAGCCACCTCTTTCTTATCTAATATGTGCCAGTGGCTCATCTTCCTTGTAGTTAAGGGTTTCTGCCTAATTTCTCTTTCGAATGTATCGGTTCTTGTCACAACTTTCTCAGCAAGATTAAAGAACTGCTTAGTACCTAGTTTGTTCTCCACACAAAGGTATTTACGCACTGCTATTAGACTGCCCCCCAGTCATCTTTTTGATATGCTAAAGAAATTATGATTTTCAAGTGTGTATTCTAACTATAGCCTCAGTTCTTTGGAGTCCTCCACTGTATAATATTGCTACTGCCTACCTACTTCCATCTTTGCAAAATGCCTTAAAAAGTAAAGAAACATTGCCCCCAAGCTTTATTATCCATGCCTTTATAAATATAAGAAAACAACAATCATAGAATCATAGAATAGTTAGGGTTGGAAAGGACCTTAAGATCATCTAGTTACAACCCCCCTGCCATGGGCATAATTGCGGTCATAACAGAAATGTAGTAACAATTTAATCTTTAAATATTTACTCAATATACAAAAAAATTAAAAACTTGATTCTCATTTACATTATTATTATTATGAGGCAGTGTGACTTAGGGTATCTATAAACCAAACCCATGTTTTGCCGCTAACTGGTAATTACATGGTACTGAATATTTCTTGTGTAATAATTATGTAGTCAGCATGTTAATCCTAGTATATAAATTTATGAAGTTATTTCTTGACACTGCATCGATCTTTATAATAAGCATGTGTAAGAGCTCTTGTTTTTAAAAAGAATCCCTTTTCCTTTTTATTTTTTCTATTTTTTTACAGTGAAGGTTCTCTTTTGTTATATTACGACAGCACGTAATGACTGTGTTGGAGCCACTATGATCTGTGAAGAGAGTAATGTGCTTTTATTTTAAGTAATAGCAAGACATGAGCATCAAATTATTTGGTTGTGATACTTGCTTAAGCCTCCCACACTTTTTGTTTGTTTGTTTGGTCTTTTACTTGTCATATTGAGATAACACAAATTTGCAAATTATGCCTAGAAAACAGTCATAAAAGCAGTCTTCCTTTTCAGATTTTTTAAAAAACACACCCTTTCCAATTGGATAGTATATGGACAATCCGATTACACTGTGTTTGAGAACTTTATAATTCAGTTTCTGAAAGCTGGAATTATATAGACACAGGAGAAAATAAATTATAATTTTGATTGTTTTAGATAATTGTCTATACCTCTAAATGTCATAAAAATCTGGTCTATGGCTTTGATAATTTTTTTATTTTCTGCAGTGCATTTCCTGATTCAAAGTAATACTCAGATTCATTATAGTTAAGCCCAAATTGCATTTAAACATTAATTGTTACCTAAGATCCTATTAGGATGAGCACAAAAAACATTCTGTAGAAGGGATTTTGAAAATGATACTTCTGAATTATCTGATCAGCTATTTTTTGTGAATTTTTTGTGACTTATCTAATCAGCTAGAATTTCTATTACCATGTAAAGTCAATGTCCTCCCCTTTTCAGCAAGAGAGTTGAATATCTGTATCTTTCAATAGAAGGTTATGAAGCTTCTAAGCTCTTTGTCTTTTCTCTAGAATATTGTCATCTGCTGCATTTTTTGAGCTATCAATTATGAAAGAAAACGCAACACTAAGAAAAATAGATTTAAGAGCGCTCTTCCCCCAAGTTTACCCATGCTCCAGTGACATTCTTTTGTAGAAAACCTGTCCCCTGCAAGCTAATTTTTGACATGTAACAATCCTTTTAATGATACTTTTATTAAATACCAGTTTCAGGCATCATTTTGAAACATTTCTATCTCAGACAGGAAGAATAAATTCATGACAAAAAGCGTATTTTGTCCATTTCCCCTGCATTTCTAAACACACTCTAGAATAGGTAGACCACGGTTTTTTGAACTAGGTAGAATTGCTTGGTGTGGACCTAAGAAAAGTATATTTTTATTGAGCCTCTTCCCACATGCAGCTAGTCTTTATGGCTAAAACAAGTGATAAGAGAAAAAGGAATGTCTGAATTGATGTGTACAGACAGGTTCAGCTCCTGGGTAGGCACCTGTCATAGACACTGCTACCTAGGTTGCTGATGTTGATCAGAATTTTAACTAAACTAAAATCAGGATCTTGTGATGGCAAGTATCGGACAATTTTAGTAATATTTCTGCTTGTTCTGTACCCCACATTCTTCCCAGTCAGTAAGCTAATCATCCTGAAGAACAGTTTGAAAGGGTTATTTCTTAAAAACAGGTATTGCAGACAAGTGTAAATTGTGATCCATACTGAGGTGGCCCTGGGATTGATGCCATCTACCCCACAGGCACCAGTAGCAGAAAGCACGTGGGGACTCAGGTAGGGGAGGGGTGGATGCAGTTGTTACTCAGCAACACATCTGAAGGGAACGTGTATAGGCAGCCTTGTCTATTGTGCTGCCTTTTCAAACTGAGTCGATAATGCCAGTGTCGGTTTCAAGTGAAGCGTGTGCCAGATTATAGATAGCTAGCAGTGGCATTTGAGAGCCGTTAATTGTGAAACTTGAGAAGAAAATGTGCACATTCTTTTTCAGAGTGCTATTCGAATGATGTCCTTTTTATCCCAGAACACTGTGGGTTTCACTTTTATTCTCTTCCCATATAAAATGCATGAAGTGCACTGAGTCTCTTTCACTTGGCAGCTTATATATTGCATTCTTTGCAGGGACTGCTTTGGCTTGTTAAAATGTACCCCATGTATTAAAATGAAATTGTCACTGCTGTGTGGTGCAACATAACATGGTTTGACATCAAGTGCCCGCAGCTACAGAAAACAGACTTTTATTGCATTTATTCTTTCAGAGACAAGAGTCTCTAAAGGCTCAGTGCAGACAGTCGCTTAGTTAAATCTGAATGAAGCCAAAGTGAACAATCTAAGTTGCTGTCTTTTTGTGCTTGTAGAAATGGCCCAGCCCACAGAATATGCAGTGATATGACCTGGAAGGGACAATTTTAAATGATTCAAATCAGGATTTGTTTTTTAATTTGATGTTTTCTTGGTGGTAGTCAGGGTAATTCCTTTGAACTATGGCAAACTTGAGCCATGGAGGACAAAATAGTGGCTCTGTGTGAGCCACTCTTTCCCAAAACCATATAACAAGAAGGGTGGTGGATAAATTAATTTTTAAAATATCTAGACCGGTGAGAAGCAACATTTATGTCACTGGATGTTATTTTGCAGAGAGTACCTGTAAGCGCTGGTATACTGAAGGAACATTGAATATGGTTTTAAAATACAATTTTTCTAAGAAAAACAAAAGCAGTGTGATTTTCCTTTTCTTTTTGCTTGCTTATTAGCTTTTCATCTCCTTCTTTCCTCTCTTTGAATTTTCTATACCACTGTGTAGCAAATTTTATCAATTGTTCTGCGACCTAGTGTGCTGGTAGTTTACAAGACCTGAATGGTGAATTCCCAGATGTGGTATAAACATGGTTTGGGATTTGACTAGCAGCTTTGTATTCTTTGCAGTTGCATCAAAACTATGTGTTCCAGTTCACTGTTAATGCTTAAATTTCTAAAAGTTATCTTGAGGTCATATGAGATAAACATTTCACCTAGCAGTATTATATGTAAATTAGTCTTCACGCAAAATTTAGTTTTACATTGTAATATAAATATATGCATTGTCTTTGCTATACAGTCTGGCTTTGCAGGTAATTTTTTTAACATTGTAAACCTTAATAATTGTTGCTTAATCCTATGGGTTCTTCTAAAAATCGTGTTTGTAAGGTTTTTTTTTCATGCTATTTGCAGTTATTTTTGTTGCACAAGGCATCTAGAAACACGTCCTTTGCCTTTCCAAGCAGCATGTGAGAGCATAAAGAATGTCCTTGTTTAGAGTGATCCCCCAGAGCCAAAAGGGGACTGTTCATTGACACTGTTGCGGCTCACACACAGCCGGGAGCACAGCTGCAGGCTTTGAGGGTGGCAGGTCCTCCTCCCAAGCCACACCATACCATAATGAGCTCAACCAGTTTCTCCACAAGAACAGCTTTGAAGATGTATCTCAGCATCTGTGCTGGTGCTTTTTTCTCCTTTTGCCTTTTGTTGTTGCTGACTGAGCACTTTCATAGCAGCCTAATAACATCAATTGCCTCTACCCCCATCCCACTTTCTTCTCTTTTCCAGAATGGAGTCTACAGAAAAATGTGAAGTAGTAATTCAACATTTTAATGGGAAATATCTGAAAACCCCACCCGGTCTACCAGGTAAGTCCAGTCATCATTATAATGTTTAAAATTCACTGAAGAGTTTAGAATACAGAAATTCCAGATTTCTGTATTCTGTGTGAGTGCAGCTTATATTGTTGGCTCTGCTAAGTAGGTGAACCCCCCTTTTGGAAGCCTATCCTTAATGACCTGTAGCAACTTCCTCCTTGACCAACTTTGTATTATTCAAACATTTATGCCTGACAGCAGTGAATTTAAGTACATATAAGAATTGTGTTGTCCTACTGCATTTTTTTCTTTAAAATGCTTTTATTATATGTGATTTTTTAATTTATTTTTTTTTAAAGCAAAAGCCACATAAGTAAATGCTGGTTCTTTTCAAACCAACTAGATCAGCAACTGCATTATAAAATAGCCCACATTTCAGGTCATAGTAACTTTGTGTTCTTTACAGTTACTAGTTGCAGTTACTAATATAAACAGCAATAGCTGTTAATATTAACTGAGCATATTTCAGATATGGAGTGATTTAATACCATTTATACTTGCCATAACTTAATGAAATGCTGCCATTTTCTGACACTACCTGCAGAACTCATTCATTGATGTGTCCATGCCACATTGAAAGGCAATTTCCAGCCAGTAGGTTGCTTTAGAAATCTTCAGCTGTTATCTATGTGCCCATCAGCTGTGCAAAGTTTAGTGGTCAGTTGCCTGATTCTTAGTGTTTGACAAGGCCTCCCCAAGGCCATGGATCTGCAAAAATTTCTCCCTCATATTTTCTGAAAAGCTATGTTCAATGAGCAGGAAATCTTTGCAAGAATTGCATCCTAAGTTATTATACTTTTTTTTTTTCTTTTTAACTTCCAGTAAACTATTCCCTTTTTTTAGTTACTTTCATTAAATTCCTCCTTATTCATTGCCTGGCTCTTTATGCAGAAGATGCACTAAATACTCCAATTAAAAGAGAGCCATCTGCGCAGCTACTGTGCACAGTAATTGAATGCTGCAATGTACATATAAATTTTAGTCAAATCACCTTCATGAAAGAATGTAACACTTGTTGTACAAGCTGCAAGACTCCATTCAATGGATTTCTTTTGAAAAAGTAGTCACAATTTTTTGTGACACTAATGCGCTGCAGCACCAGCTTGGTGAAGTACAACAGACTTGGGCTGAATAGGACAATGGGCAAAGCAACATAGACAGAGACCCTTAAACCTTTCTGAATGCATACATTGAGTCCCAGTAGTAATCTATTGAATATCATAGCAACACCCAATGGAAAGAGTGTGAATAGCAAGAAGTCACTAAGTGAGCTTTGCCATTAAAACCCTGCATGCTCCATGGTCACATTCCTGGTTGTCTCAGAAAGGACACAACATTTGAGCCAGAAATAGAGCAGAATGTTCTTACAGTGCCTGATTGAAGTAAATAGGGTACATAGTAAAGAATGAAAACTAGAAGTTGAAAATCTTATATTTTTTATTAGATTTTTAATTTAATCAGGAATATATTGACTATTCAACATCAGCAATGTGAGACATCAAAATAGGAGTCTTGATAAGATAGCATGATTTCTTAACTTTTGTTTCCAGAGATACACCGAAATTGGATTTCAATCGTTATAACTTTTGCTGCTTTCTCAATTAAAGGACGTGAATCAACTTTTAGTTTCCTGAAGAAGGTGTCCATGTGGGAAATTTTTCTACATGTTTCTTTCATGATTGTTGTGGTCAGATGGCATTTAGTTGCAAGGATGAACTGGAAAGCAACTATTTTGAGTTTTCATTTACCTAAGTACAATTCAGATGTAGATCAATGCTTGGGGCAAAGCCGCTGAACCAGCAATTGCACTCACCCAACTATGCATTAGATATCTGCAAGATCCCATTTTATCCTTCATTTTTGGAAGGCAGATTTTGTAGCTCCCAACACAGATAATTAGAAATTGTCATAGGGTATTTGATCCACATGAAAGAGAATATTTATGCCTTATTATTTGAGTAAGGCCTTTTTCAAATCCATGTTTAAAAGACTTTTTGAATTCCTTCCTCCTCTTCTTCAGAAGCCAGAGGGCAAACATGATCACTTGAGCAGTTGTGTCAATTCAAGTGAGCCTGACCACTCATACTTACTTACCTTTCATCCAGTGCAAAAACCACTCATAGTTTCTTCCTCTTGATGTAGATTCCTGAATAGAGCTTCTATTCCGTTTACTGATCTGTGCTATGAACCTGTATTCAAGCCTCTCAGCAAATACAGAAGCGACATTCTTTATCCTCTTCCTGGCAGTTGCTTGTTTTCCTGCATGAAGAAGGAAGGAAAATCAGGTCTCCTAGTTTAGTTGGAAAATCACAGAGTCTGAAAATTATCCTACCAGTATCCCAGTAATTGACATAGAAAGAAAATCATCTCTATTGCTGTGACCTGTTTATGGATTTCAGTTAAAAAAATGAGGAACCAGAGAACATTAGCAGAAGTATGCAACGCTAGCTGTTATCAACCTCTACTGCTCAAAGACATGATCTTACTGTGAGAGAAAATTAATCAATCCTTTTAGGGTTAAATTAAATTGATTTAGGATTTTCAGCTGGCCACCTTTTAGTCATAGCATCAAACTGGGAGGGCTTTACATATTTGTCCAAATCTCTTCTCATCCAAGCTCTGATGTTCTGGTTCAGGCTTGCCAGCTAATAGGAGGTTGTATGAAGCCGATCAAGAAAAAAAATCAGCCAGACTGTAGGCTATTTTGTACAACCTACCCTTGTTCCTGAGGCAGTGAGATTATGGACCAGACAAACTGGTTTGGCAGCTATCTTCCATCCATGCTGACTTCCCCAGTTCCTTGAGATGTGATCCTGGTGACATAGGTATGTGTGTGGGAACATCATATCTGTAGGATAAAGTGTTCATGTTGTGGGGGTGGTTTTGCCTGGTTATTGAGTCATGATGGAAGAAGGACTGAAGTGGGTAGCTTTAATGTGATGTTGAACAGCCCGTCAGAGAGACTGGGCCTCATCAGAGTGGTTTTCATTATGGCTCAGCCATGGACGATGACTTAGTTCCTCCTGAATCCTCTCAAATAGTTTTCTCAAACATTCATTTTGAATACAGAGCTCTTTCCCAACTAGTGTTTCCTTGGCAAATGAAACGTAAATTTAACTGGATGTGGGGTTTGGTGTGGGGTTTTTTTGGTTTGGAGGTGGTTTTTTTTCTTGGTGCTTTTGCTTGTTTGCTTAATTGGAGGGGGAGGGGTTGGTTGGAATTTGGGTTTATGGTTTATTTGTTTTGGGTTTGTGGTTTTGTTGGGTTTTTTGTTTGTTTGCTCGTTTGGTTGTTTTTTGTGGATTTTTTTTTGGCGGGGGGAAGGTTTTGGGGTTTGGGTTTTTTTTGGTTTTTTTTTTTTGTTTTGCAACTTTGGTGGGTTGGTTTTTTTAATGAAATAGAAATTGCAGGAGAATCACTGCTGTGTACCTGGATATTTGAGCCTATCCAGGAGTCACACACATCTAAGCTGACCCAGGCCAACAAGAAGACAGGAAAGGGTAAAGCAGTGTTGTATCTGCAAGGAAAGAAAGAGCACAGAGGGTATTCTGGAGATTCTGCATTCTGTGTGTTCTCAAGGCAAAAATAAGTCATTACTTGTTTGACTTTCTAACTTCCACTGCTGTCGTCTCTTAAAATCTGTGGAGCTGATCACTTGGCAGCTCCAGACCACTAGTAACAATGTAAAGGTTATTTTCTGCCACTTGAAACATTTTGCTGGTCAGATGTAAATTGAGCGATACTGTGTCTATGTTAGTGAAATATTCTCCTTAAGCTTGCTTCTCTGCCCAACTACTTGGCTTCGTTCCATTCCGAAGGGAGTTGCTCCACTGTCCTCCTTGTTCAACTAATAAGAATTTCATCATGTTCAGTCTTAGATGTACCATACAAAATAATTGGTTGTTGCATAAATAATTAGTTAATATCTGCATTTCTTCCATACTGACGAAGTACATTTCTCCAGAAATCTGGAAACTCTCAGTGCTTCTCAGATACTGTGTGAATTTCATAAATATTCTGACTAGCTTTGACTGATTTTTTTTTTTAGCAGGTTTTTGTGTTTGTTGTTCTTTTTTTTCCCCCCTTTATTAGCACTGCTTTTGTGAGCTAAATAGACCAGGGCCTACTGGGTATGTTTTCTTCCTATAGAGAGTGCAGCTCCACACAAAACTAATTGTACAGGCCCTGCATCACCACTCTGAAAGAGAAGTCACTAAATGAATTCATCAGACTATAGCACTGTACGTCTCCATCAGGATGTGAAGGGCACTGCTAATGATGAAGGTAGCTCACTGTCAGTCTTTCAGTGCTGCATCTCTGTTGGTGAATAGGAGATTTTAAAGGAAATCCTGCTAATCTATCACATTTTTCAATCACTGAATTAATGTAAAATTTCCAAGCAATTCTATCAGTAACAAATTAATTTCTCTTTGGATGGGCAAGCTTAGGGTACATCTTTCCATAGAGATTTTGTTCATCTGCCAGTATCCTTTGGATGCCTTTAAAAAACTTCATTTTCTCTCTTTGAATAAATGCGAAGACTTAATGAGTTCTTACATTTCTCTCTGGAATTTTACAGGAACATTCCTCAGTTGTGGTAGTTATCTTCTGCTGATATGTCCACTATGCTCTCTTACAGCATTTTCTATCATTATAGTACTTCCTAAGTTTTGTTGGCTTTGTAAATACTTTTGGTTGTCATAGGACATTGGGCCAATTTCTATCTCAGGGAAAATAAGTGAGACACAGTGCTACAATGCATGGTCAAGTATCTTACTCTTTTGTAGCAGCTCTGTGCAGATTTTACTGCTGATTTTAATGACAAGTTGCAAATATCTGACAAAAAGAAAGAAGAGGGAAGTACTAATGTTGTGAAGATTAAGAGCCCCACAAGTAACAGGTGATTGGCATTTTGGGACTGAATTTAGCTTGAACAGAAACTCTTAAACAGAAAAAAATCATCTTCAGCGATACAGATATATTTTCAAATACCTCATATCTTGTTTTAATCATTATTGCCATGAATTTTTCTCTTTAGAAGGCCCCAAGCACTGCATTTTTACAGATTTATTTCAGCAGAATGAATGTATATTTTCTGCCTTTCTCCTTAGTTTAAATATTTCTCTTAGGTCATCTCTTAGACTCTTCAACCACTGAGAGTGGTTTTAAATATTTAATCTTTGCTTCAGAGAAATAGAATCACAGAATAGTTAGGGTTGGAAAGGACCTTAAGATCATCCAGTTCCAACCCCCCTGCCGTGGGCAGGGACACCTCACACTAAGCCATGTCACCCAAGGCTATGTCCAACCTGGCCTTGAACACCGCCAGGGATGGA
>JANRGW010018403.1:12603-31344 GCA_024733675.1 Psilopsiagon aymara | reverse complement strand
TAAGCCATAACTAAAAACATTGGTGTTATCAGTGCTGTTCCCAGGCCACAAGTCAAAAACACAGCACTGCACCAGCTACTGAGAAGGAGAAAAATGACTGCTACTGCTGAACCCAGGACACTCTTCAAGTCATGGACTCATACAGTGGAAAGAAACAAATATACTATTGTAGTGTCCCATAGTAGAATATGTCTCAGACTCACACAGTAATCAAATCTCTTGATCAGAGCGGTCAGTTGCTTGTCTGAATGATGAGTCCTTGCAACAGTGTCTTCGTCTTTGATTGCATGATGTTTCCCAAACCCCAGTTTCACTGAATTCTTAAACCCCAGCTGACTTGTGTGACCTCCCTAGCACATGTGATACATTGCTGCAGCATGTCTTCAACTGCGTATGAGTCATCTCCTAAATAATCTTAACTACAAAGACTGTTGTATGTGACCATTTCTGCATCTGGAAGGGCAGTCTGCTAAGTATTTGCAAGTGTCTTATCTGTGTATGATTTGGTTAATTCTGCTGCAGAAACTGCCTGAGTGTCTCTCTGGAGTGGCCAAAGACTGCATTCAAGATATTAATCAGCATATTGAAGCAGATGAGTTTTTCAAGTCACAGCAGGACCTGACTGGGGGAATCTTTAGAACCATCTAAAATACCCACAAAGCAGGCTCCTTTAGCAGTTAGTCAAATATGTAATTCAGAGTAACTCCTTTTATCTCATCTCTGCATAGAACTACCCACTGAGTTCCTGGGGAACGCCTAGGGAATTAATGACTTACATGCATACGGGAGGCTGAGACAGGGACGGGTGACTGGAGGGAAGAAGGAGATGCTGAGTTAGAAAAGCTAAAGATCACTTGAAGCTGAATCTGTCAAGGGCCTTTAGGAACAAGAGCAATGGGAAGGGGTTCTGCAGGTGTTTCAGCTGCAAAATGGAGACCATGGAAAATGTCAGCCCACTATTGAATGGCACAGGGGATCTGGTGACAGGGAACATGGATAAGGCTAAGACACTTGGTACCTTCCTCACCTCTGTCTGCTAAGACTAATTTTCAGGAGTCCTAGGCCATGAAACCGGTAGGAAGACTGACCCTCACTAGGGGAAAATCAGGGAATGTAAACTGGATGCATACGAATCTATGGGAGTTGATGGGATGCACCCATGACTTAAGGGAGGTAGCCAGTGTCAGTGTGACTGCCCCATCCCCAAAGGGTTCAAGGCCGGGTTGTGCAGGGCTTTGAGCAACCTGGTCTAAGTGGAAGGTGTCCCTGCCTAAGGAGTAGCCACACGCTCCAATACTGGCTGGGGCTAACTGGCTTGAAAGCAGCTTTGCAGAAAAGGGCCCGGGGGTCCTGGTGGACAAGCTGGAAAAGAAGCCAGCAATGTGCTGTTGCAGTAAGGAAGGCAAATGATCTCTTAGTCTGCATTAAGCAGTTTGCTGTATGTGTCTCTTTTTTGGGGAAGAGTTCAATATGTTTTAATTTGAAAGATATTTAAATATCTACATAAGCAGATTTATTTTTTATATAGTTGAGACAAACATGCTGATCTGTATGCTGTCTTAGTTTCCTTAGCTGCCTTTTATTTATATATATATTTGTATAAATTTAATGAAATACATAGCCGTAAGCAGATTTTCTTTGAGCTTAAAAGTCTGACCACTTTCAGGGAAATACAGTTTTTTGATTCAGTAAGTTTTATTTCCCATTTATCTTCCTCTCTCAAATATAATTCTCAAAAATTAATGTATAAGAATTAACAGGTTTAGCAGAAAACCAGTATTTGTTGGAAGTTGCAAAACCAGATTAACTTTATTACTGTCTTTCAAAATCTGTATTAGACAAGTTACAGTTCAGTAGCAAAATCCATGTCATTTTTTGTACTATTACAGTGATATATTGGGAAAAGGCTCATCTAAAATATAGCTTCTGTAGCTCAAGGTCAAATCCTGCTTCCTTGGACCTTATGATGTGTAGTACAGTTTCTGCTTTTCCACAGTTATTGAAAATGAAAACACTGTTGGCCATGTACTGCTTTCACACTGGGGTTCTCAGAGTGCCTATTTCACATGGGCAGAGTAAGCCTTGTTTTGCCTGTTTTAACATCCTTCCTCCATCCCTCCCCTCACCCCTCCCAAATGAAAGAATGCAACCCACACCTAGCACAGAGATTCTATGGAACATGTGGAAACACGGACCATTAGATATATTTCTGAAGAAGGGTAGTACCTAAGATTAGATTTATTCCTGAAGCAGGGTAGTACATAAATTGTGTCAGCCCAGAAGCTTTTTTCTCTAGTGCAATTAAAGAGATGCTTGCTAGTGTTTCTTAAAGCCTATTTTGTTTGGGACTCCAGCCTATTTTGTTTGCAGATATCTCTTTAACCTTCAGGTGCTTTCACAGGAGCTTGTTAGAGACTCTGAGTATGTAACTGTAGCAGGAAAATACAGGGAAAAATAAAAAATAAAAAAAAAAAAAAAGCTTTTAAAAAGATGACAATTATATAGGAAATCTCACATCGTATGAAATGGCCTGGAACCCTCTGTGTGGAGGTTCAGGGAATGACATTTCTATCTACTTTCCCCTGCCCCTCTTGACACATGGTAGAAGCTTTTACGAAGTCCAGACTTGAAGGGATGGTTGAGGATTTCTTTAACAGCGGGGAAAAGCAGTTCTTCAAGGACTTTTTCAAGCTCTGGGTTAGTTCTGAGGTTAACTCAGATATGCCATACAGATGGAAAAGTGTTTCAAGAGGATCCGATACAGGATTTTTATACAATTCTATGATATATGAAATGAACTGGGGAAGTTTCTGTGGCTTAGAAAGGCTCTTGAGACTCCTTTAAATTGTATGCTATAACTCCCAACCCTGCAGTATTGTGCAGAAGTAGAAAAGTGCCTCTTGGACTCCATTACATTAGGCAAACTGAGCAGGCTCTGAGGCAGGGGCCAGGTCCAACCAACAATTCGCAAGGCGGTGTCATGGTGATGAGGTGCATCCTAGTTTTAAGGCTTTTGGTTTTCTGTTTCATAATGGGTAGCATTTCCCAGTTCAGAAATAGCTTGTTATTTGGAGAAGCAATAGTCTAGGCAGAGTGAAATTTTAGGTGAAAGACTGGTAGGTAAAGACATAGTCTATTAATTAGACATCCTAACAGAATGTCCATGAGGAACATAAGCAATACCAGACAGGTTGTTAAGTTTGGGAGCTTGTCTGGCAGAGCTACTGGCTAGGCATGGATATTGGCATGCACTGGGGAGCAGTGTGGTGAAGATGGGGTTAGAGGAATTTACACACAAAACTGGGGGAAGACAGGTCTGCAGAGGAAGCTGGTGACTCCACTCAATATCTGCATTGTAGAGGATTCTCTCATACTGGAGGAATGCTGAAAAGGTTAAGCATGTTACAGAGTGATTTTCTTTAGTGTTTTAGGGAGCTCACTGAAGAAGTGAATAACTTTCTGTTCAAAGGAGGCTGCATAAACTGTTCTATAAACTGAGTTTAATTGCTGAATTGGGGGGGGGGGGAAGAGGGAGGGAATAAATGTTAAAAGCTTTTTGTTAAACGAGTAACATTCATCCCTGATACCATGATTGTAAGTAGCATAATGAACATGTAATTAAATTTTTTGCCAAATGAAAATGTCAAAGACTATCCAAACCCAAAGTTTTGTCATTTCAGAGTGCTTAACTTTATAGCCTTAATATATTTTAAGCGGTTTATGTTTGTAAAATATGCTTATCAAAAGCATGAAAGTAGAGTCATGAAACAGTTTATTCTTGATTTTTGTTTTTTCCTGGTGGATAGCTGTTGAAAATCTTAATGAATAGATGTTTTTTGTTTTGTTATCAAGGACTTTTTTTTGCTTTGTGGTTTGTTTGTGTTGGTTTTTGTGTGTGTTGAGTGTGTTTCATTGTTTCCTTTTCTGTTGTTGTGTTTGGGTTTGTTTTGTTTATTGTTTTGGTTTTTTTTTTTTTTCTGAAAGGAGATGTAGATGCATAGAGGAGTTATAAATGAAGAGAAGAAGCCTGCCTAGTGGTATAATAGTTTCCTTGGAGCAGTATTATAATTTTCATTATCTAAGTTATATATTGCAAACTCTAGCTTTTGGCAAAACCTAGAAAATCAGTTTTCACTATCTATGTATTTTACTACTTGCATTAGACTTTTGCTTAAACACTTTTATCACAAATATAGCAAAATCCTTCAAACTCTCCTGAAAACATTTTGTCTCTTTGACAGCTTATTCTAAGCAGCTCATGGAGTTGGGCTTGATTTTAAGATTGTTTTAGCAAATAAATATTTTGACAAATTACTGCCATCTTTTTTCTGCTGGCAATATTTTGACAGATGGGAGAAAATGTTTCAATCTCAGGAAGTATTTTAAGGTAATAAAAGACTTGAAAAGACTTAGAGGTAGTGTCTTTGAAAATACCTTGTTTAGACTTGTCTAATACTGGAATAACTGGGACTAGGACTCAATGTGCTCACTGTATTGTGGGCATATTTCATTTTTTTGGGATAATTTGAAAAGAGAGATTGAAAATACCCTACTCTGAAAAGATGGTCTTGGAGACTTCTCAGGTTAAGAAAGCCTCTGATTTATTTTTTTGTGAGTGATACTTTGAAGCGTGTAAAGTATAACCTCTGTAACAAGGTTAGGGGAAAGACGTACTGTGGGGTGCTTAAACATTAATTTGCTTTAGCATTGCTTGAAGCAAAGCCCACTGTGCTTGTGGCATTTTGCTAATGACTGTGAGCATTAGATATCTTTTCTCGGGTGGTAGCTGTATTAAACCACACAGTGATAAGAAGGTCTGAAGAGCCAAGAAGCCTATGTCTATCTGTGGAACTGCTGTTGCTGTCAGAGTGGGCTTCTTCCTTGTGAAAGGTAGATGGTATAAGACTCTGCTAAACAACTGCCTCTCTCTAAGGGCCCCATTGCTTCATATCTTATTTTGCAAGGCTCTAAAATATGCCTTTTTAAATGGCCAGTTCCACCTGTGAGCTGGTAAAGAGGAGAAATCTCACCTAAGTAGTACTGATACAGAAGGTAATGAAATGCAGTTGCATGTTTTTCAAGAATAAATATTTCTTAATTTATTTTAAATCTGATGCAGAATCAGTGTGAATTAGGGTTACTAGGGGGCTTTTCACTGGCTCTAATGAATAATGTAGGAGCTGAAATGGCATAACCGGCCTTCCAGAGAGCATTCTTTCCCTGAGTTAGGGGTCCAAAGCTGAATGATATATTGTATAAGAGTCCTTAGATGTTCAGGTTATCATGTTACCGCTTCTTCAGACATCAGCCTACTCTGTAATCTTTGGCTATGAAGGTTCCTTACATCTGGTTTGTACTCTGTGTTCTTCTTCCTGAACTAAAAGACTGTTTTTTATATATATAATATATATAAAAGTCACCTAAAGCAGATTGCTTTTTCTCTATAAACTTTGTGGTTTTTTTTTTTTTTAATTTTTTCCCCTTCCCTGTTTGTTCATGTTCTGTGTCTTAGGCAGAAGTAAGCATTTTCTCAATTTAACAAATGGCTGAGGCTTGCTCTGAGAGTTGTAAGGAGCCAGCCAAACCTAAAATAGGTCTGCCACCAGTTCCTTAATCTGTTCTTCAGCAGCTCTTCTTCCAAAGCTTTTCTGTAGCAATTTGACTTGAAGCTGTGAGTGGGTGTCTGAGGTAGCGTCATTCAAGTACTGTGGTTTAAGATGGAAATTTTTAGCAGTACTTTGTCTGACTTTGCAATGGGCAGTGTAACAAAGTGGCATTACTATGGTGTTTTGGAAATGGAGACAGTGTTTTTGTCTTTGTAATGAAGTTTCTTTTTAAGTTCTGCCTTTAGTGGGCAGCTGGTATCTTTCAGCAGGGTGGCCAGCCGCTTTCTGGGCACTGATGTATTTGTCTCTGCTCTATGACGATGCCACATAGCACCACTCTGAACTTGATGTAGTATTCACAAATGCTGTGTTAAATCCATGGGCTGGGTGAAGGGAAGGGTTTGCTAAATCCCAGGAAAAGAGGCCTGACTGGGAGAGTCCAAAAGAAGCATTTTTAAAGGGCAGATTTGAAAGCTGGGGAAGAAGATGGAGCTGGACTTGGCCTGGCTGAGGGTTGGCCTCGGTGGTAGGAGGGGTGTCAATGTCAGGATTGGCCCCAGTGAGAGGCAGGGAGCCCTGAGGAAAGGTCGGACATGGAAAGCAGCTGCTACAGAGTTCCTCACAGGGCAGGTGCATTCCCAATTTCTTCTGAGCTTCCTGTTCCAGAGCTACAATAGGAGTAAGCAGCCTGATTCTACCCCCAGTCTAATGTGCACATTGTATTCATACTTTATTTGTCATTAGACTGACTGTTCTGGTAAAGCTTGTTCCTGTGGCCGAACTGCTAGTGTAAATATGCAGACTTAAAATGTTAATGCCACTTAAATTTCATCTCCATGCAGTGATACCTCAGTGTGTAGAATCAGATTAAGAAGAGAAATAAATCGTTTATGCACTTATGACTAGAATAGATGGACTAACTGCTTTTTATGTAATTAGCTTCTGGTATTTTTAACTATAAACAAGAAGATATGACCTTCTATAATTTACTTTCCTGAATAATCTAAAGAATGAGAAAACCAGACTTTTTTCCTGTTCGTTTGGGTTCTATTTGTTCTCAGTGGTGCCTTGCTCTGGTGCAGTCCATTGACTGCAGTGAAGTTAACTCATGTGCGAGGACACAGCTGAGCTTGATTAGTGTTGGATCCTTGCTCTGTCCACTTGAGTCTCCCTTATTTTATGACAGTAATTCTCTTCTGATGGCTGTTCTTCTGCTCTCAAGTGAGCCACCCTGACACCCTTCTTGGATATGGAGGAGAGTCTCTGGTCTCTGTTCACTTAATGGTGCTATAATTTAGAGCACTGAGTTCTACCAGCATGATGCTCTGCACAGGATGAGGGTGTGCTGAACTAGAGCAAAAGCCAAAACAAAACAGGTTTGTTTGTTTTATGTTCTGTTATTAAGGTGAAGGAGTGGTGTGGGGAAAGCAGAGGAAAGAGAGTTTATTGTTTTATAAGTGTTGGGATTTCTTTCTTGCTGCTTCATTAAAAAAAAAAAGACCACTGATGCTGAAGAAGCAACATAGTACATGCCTTTATCCGTGTGTTCTAACTGGTGAATGTTATTTCCCATCTCCTAAAAAAATTGGGCTGAAAATGACAGTGTTGAGTACATGCTGAACATATATGAAATACTGATGCTGACAGCAGTTCTGCACTGGAGTTGTATAAATCTCATTGTGAAGTGTGAGCCACCTCTCCCTACATTTGTTAGATTTGCACATCTGAGTCAAAAAGTCAAGTATATATGTAAACATGTCCATTTCCAAGGGGTATTAGCCTAGTTTCTAAAGAATTTTCAGCTGGTAACATTAGAACGTGGGTGTCTTTACACCTTCTCAGAGGCTCCAATTTCTCTTCAAGTTTTTGTTTGAAAACAGCATTTAACTTTTGGCTTTGTTCAGTGTCCTTAGGAATTGCAAAGGCACCTACTTGGTTTTAATTACCAAAATGATCAACTTTCATTAAAAAAGGGATGCTTTCCTGACAGCAAGCAGATTAAAAACCCCAGAACCTAACGGAGTAAGCATCTTAAGAGCTGGCACAGTAGTAATTCTCCAGACACTTTTCTGCGTAATTCTAGCTTAGTATACTTAAACATGTATGCAGGTGGTTGTGGTTAGCTGTATCTCAGTTGCACCTGAAAGTTTCAGTCATAAGCTAGGATGTTACTGTGGATGCTGTTAGGTGATTGTAGGAATGAATAATTTCCAGTGGTGAGTTTTGTAAGCACCTCTGGGTTGTGCAGTTCTGTAAGGATGGCTGGAATTGCCATGTTGTCAAAGATTCTGTTTGCTAATGTTTGCTATAGTGTAGAATAAGGAATCTGAAAGTGGTGTAAATGTACTACTGCTCTTAGATGAAAGTATTTGATGTATTTTTTGCAGGTATGTGTTATATCAATAGTTGGTATACCTTCTGCTTTACCATTCATGCTAGATACACTGTCAGATACTGAAGTGAAAACAGTTCATATAGTACTTTGTATCCTTCTTT
This sequence comes from Psilopsiagon aymara, assembly GCA_024733675.1. Lineage (NCBI taxonomy): Eukaryota > Metazoa > Chordata > Aves > Psittaciformes > Psittacidae > Psilopsiagon > Psilopsiagon aymara. The sequence continues at coordinate 23,242 of JANRGW010018403.1, read as the reverse complement.
ATTACTACCTACAGTTATTACTACCTACAGGCAAGAGTAAGGCTACTGTATTTGTTACTGTAATGACATAATATGAAAGTCTTGGGGCTGCAGCACTCACTTTTCCATGTACAAGATGACCTGGGAATATTAGCACAGATGTTCATGTGTGAGGTACATTAGACCATGCAAATATCCTCTAGCAAGTGAATAATTTAGTAGATATTAGATGACATTCAAAGACAAATTTATACTCTTTTGGTCTTCCATTTGAAATTGAAGTCTCTAGTGATTATGATAGTTTAACAAAGATGTAGGAAAACGATTTGCACTTGAACTTGCGGAACAAAGACAGTAAAAGCATATTATTTGTGATGACAACAGTGAATACGCTGTGCCGTGCTCAGATATGTCTGTATGTTTAGCTTAAAGCTCTTCCTTGAATTATCTTATGTGTCAGAAAATCAGCTAGTTGTGGTGACTTTTCAGGCACACAGACTTTTCCACTTTTATACTGGTATATCTGGTGCTGCTTTTTCAGAGCAAGAACTTTGTTACTACATGAAGAAACCCCTCTGCCTATTAGCTTGTAAAGTATTTGGAGTTACAAGGATATGAACTTTTCCCCTTCCAGGTCCCAGTCTTATATTGACTTGCTCTGTGTTACAGAGGAAGAGAGAGAGATTGACCTTGGAGTATCTGGGACTAGTGGCTGTTTCTCCTTGTAATTTCTCTGAATCTGGTGTCTGTTTTACTATCAACCTTCGTGACCCAAGTATTTAAAATTAAGAAGCTATTGGAAAATTTTGGCTACTTTTGGTGGTGTTCTGATTCTGCAAGAATGATGAAAAAAAACCAATGTCCCTCTGAATAAATTTAGATTGTAGGGTGGGAGATGATATTGCAAGTTGTTGTGAACACATGTATAGACCAGATTAAAAAAAGAAAATGCCTTTTTGCTCTTCACAAAGGTGTAGCAGTAGGAATTGTGTTAGATTCTGTATGTATTTGGTACACAGCTTCTATTATTAGAGCTGTCTGTAAGCAATCAGCTCATGTAGCAAAAGACAGATTGGAATACTATCTTTGAGTAAATTCTTTGTGCCCTGAAGGGGTACTTTGCCAGCTCCTAATCCTGAATTCGAGTTCTTTGAATCTTAGTTCTAGTAGTTAATGAGATCCTCAACTTGCTCTGTTTTTTTCTTAGAGTCACCTGCTATGTTAAGACACAAGACAATGGCTGAAAATCTTTTTTCCATGTCCTATCTAAATAGACAAAGTTTTGTCAGCTTTTGCTGAAGACTGTGACTTGCTTTGAGACTTGTTATCTGACAAACTCCATTTGTGCTGTACTATATTGAAGAAGCAATATTGCTCAAGAAAATATTGTACTATATTGCAAAATATTGCTAAGTATTGTACTATATTGTGAAAGAAAATATTGTACTATATTGCTAAAGAAAAAAAAATCATATTTTTGGTGATTTTGGGTTTTTTTAGGTTGTTTTTTCTTTTTTTGTTTTCTTTTAGCAGAATGCAGACTAGAATTTTCTTAACTTTATTTTCTGGATTCAGAAATCGTAATTCATAAGCATTCCGCACTGCCAAAAGAAAGACTGAAAGTGTCTTTGCCTATAATAGGTGCTGTAGAAATACATTGGAATTATGAGTGTATATAATAGGAAAAAAAGTGGATTATGAGTTTTTGGAGGAAGATAGGAAATGATTATGAGATCTGTTAACTAAGAGTAGCATATTCAAATAGAAAACCAAAGTCAGTTTAGTAAAATAAAGACTGGGAAAACATCTTTGTGTGCTTCTTTTTTTTGTATCACATTTCTGTTGTTTAGCAAGGTATTTAGGTTTGAACTGGACTGTACTTCATTTCCTTCAGCAGTATTTTCAGTGTTTTATTAAAAGGTACAATTCAACATGAATGTACTGTATATGTATACTTAAGGATAGGAGTGATGAACCTGCATCAAGTTTCTGTCTTAATTTCTGCTTTAAGCAGGAACAGTTCACCATAACTTACAGCATTCACTAATCTCAGAAGACTGAAAAAACCCTACAAACCAAACCAATCCCGAGACTTTCAGCTCTCAACTTAAATTTTCAGCTTTCTCAAAGAGACTGTTTTTCCTGAAAACCAGGCCTTTAACTGCTTGAAATTTCATCCAACTTAAAGTAACTTGGTAAAATCAATCATCTACAGGCTGTGATGCCTTTAGACTAAAAACCCATGCAGCATTTTTTTTTTCATTATTATTCTATCAAAGTGCACTGCTTTTAGTTCAAAGACCCTATGCATTCACATGAAATCTAAAACAAAAAGACAGTTCCTGTGACCTTCGAATTCATTAATAGAATTTTTCATTTAAAATTCTTTTGAATTTAAATTCTAGGGTTAAGGACTAGGGAAAAAAATATAATAAACATTATTTAAAAAATAACAATTATTATGTTGAATTTGGAGCACTTAGAGAAAAAATTATTCTGACAATTCAACATACAGAAAAAAGGCAAATTTATTGGTAAAAGGAAACATTTCCAAACTTTGCTTTAAAGATCCTTCTAATAATAAGAATATAAAAAGTAGTGAATTTCATAACATAACTTAAATATTTGAAATAATAAGAGGAGAGAAAATTAAACTATATCATATGCTTCTTACATTTATTTGGGTCCTTGCTTCTAATATCAGCGTAACCCTTACATAAAAGCAAACTCTGGAGAGTGGCAGTTACTTGATTTTGTCATTTTTTCTGGCTGATGGGGAAGATCAGTCAAGCAAAATGAACACAACCAGGTTTTGTGCAGCTATGTTAAACCTTGATTGCTGAGAATGGCAGAACCATTTTTCACTAGCTGAGATGAAGCAGTGTGGTCATAGGAGCAGCAGCAGCAGTAGATATGTGAAAAGTTACTTCTTTGTTTGTTTATTAAATTTTTACCCAGATGTACTGGCCATTCTTAAGGAAGTTATGCCTTGCTTGTGTTTTAGTTTTTAGTTTTACATGGTTTTCAGATTAGTTGCGAAAGATTTAGCTTAGCTTACTCCTGTAAAGTTGTTTGTATCACAGCTCCCTGAAATTTATTTTAGTATTCAAACCTTTTAGACTTTGCCACTTTAAGTCTGTTATCAGAAATTTGGTTTATCCATGCAATTTTTACATGAGTAGAAATAGGCCTTCGTGTGTCTGTGCGAGGACCTCAGTACTGCATTTTTTAAAAGACTGGGGAAAGCTTTTCTGTCCTAATTATTACAATAGCAGTCACTAAGCAGTATATTCAGGGTCTGCAGTCTACCTTACCTGCTGTGGCATGCACGTATGTCTGACTACCTAGAAACTGGCAGTTCCTTTCTGTCATTAAACACTTGGGAATTTTCTCCTGAATATTACACTTAAATCTCTCTGGCCTGAGGCTTCCCCATGTTCTGTTAGCTTTCCAGAAAATACATGGCTGAAATCAGTATGAGCTTTTCAGTTACTGCCTCGGCCAAGCACAACTGCAGAAATACCTATAGTTAAGGAGGTGGGCTGGCATGTCAAATGTTTATTTCGAGAATGTTTTTCAGTCCATGTGAGGTGAGCTAAGAGTAATTTGCTATAATATTGTAATATCAAAGTATAATACAGTTTATCTGTGAATGTTTACTTTCTTCTATCCCCACTCCTCCTACGCCAAGGCTTCATTTGGGTGTTTAAATAAAGTGTGTGTGAGAAGGTGATTGCGCAAAATTTAGTCTTCAGTTGTCTGGATATATTAGATTAACTCTTTGTTTTGTATGAAGCTACTGTATACTAAACAATAAAATTTTATAGACTTGATCTCATTTTACAGACATGTATCTATCATCTATCTAAGAGCCAGGAAGGTGTTATAAATATTGTTTTCTTCTTTTTTTTTTTTTTTTTAATTTGTTTCCAACAAAGCTTTATCTGGGGTGAAGAGCCAAAGTTCTTTTGACAAAGTGAGTTGTTGTCTCCCTGTCCTCAAAACAGAGAACCTCTGTCAATGTGGAAATCCTACCAAGAGTTTTCCCTAGTACAAAGACAAAAAAGAACAAATCCTATGTGAGGAAAAATTTGTCGATAAAACTGGAATACACCAAAGCATGGAAAAAAAAAACATTACAAAATGTGCATGCTCTAGAAAATACAAAGGAAGGGAGTTGTACAATACTAATTGAAAAGTTTGGCTTCAGCCGTGAAAGCCGGAAAACGTATTTAGTACTGAAAGCTTCTTCTTGATGTATGGTGTGCTGCAAAATTACATGAAGTGACCTACTCCTTAAAGAATCAGATATATTCCATTAGCTGATCTCAGTGGGATTGTGTGGTAGTGAGTTTCATTATTTACGGCACTCCCTTTCTTATGTTTGTTATGGTAAACTCTTCCTGTTAAATAACTTTGTGCTATGTTTTTTATACCCTCAACATTAGGTTACATTTAAAATACCTCTACAAAGACATTGCTAGTGAGAAGTCTGTTTGCCAAGGATGTGGGAATTGTATTTAAAATTTCAGAGTTGGCAAACTTGCTTTCCAAATTTGAAGTCTTGAATATACTGTGCTGAAAGTCAGAGTTGTTAACTCAGGCTTGACATCACACCGACGTAGTTCAGAAGCAAAGCAAGAAGGTTTGTCCATATTATGTCGTGTGAATGTGGCCTAACATTGTAATAGAAATGGTCGTATGTTTGTAATATTTAATTATACACTCCAGATGTGCAAACTGCAATCATATCTGAATTATTTACATTTCTTTCAGCTTTTCTTCTTTTTCTCTGTATGTGCAACAAAATGAGTAACTAAAGCATACTCATCTTCTGCTTTGCCTTATATATGGAGCTAGATCAAAGCCTATGAAAACCATAAGCAAAATTTAACTTTGCACCCTCAGAGTCGAGGAAGGGAAAGCGTTTTATGTAGTCTATTTCAGTGGCAGAAGATGTCAGGGCTCTGAGCTCATTGCCCTTTTCAGAATCTGACTGCCTGGGCTCTGTGCCGATATTGATAATGCAGTTGTCCAGTCTTCACAAGTGTTGCTGAATCTGAAAGTCTCACTAGGATGTAGGAGGCAGGTGAGGATGGTTGGTTGGCTGGTTCTCAAGGAGTCTTTCTGGGCATCTTTCCTCTTGGTTAATGCCTGTTCCTTTCAGTTGCAGCTTTGGCTTGGGATCAGCATGAACCAGCTTCTTAGAGTGCAGAAGACCTTTGGAGGCTGGCCAAGAATTAAGGGGTCCAAATAATTTAAATCAGAGCAACAAAAGGGTTTTGGCATTTTAGTCAGTGGAACTTAGTTGCCGTGTGTGTTGAGTCTCAGTTCCTGGGGTATTGATGAAACACTTCAAGATTGTGAGTTATGAAGGTAATTCAGAAAGGGGTAGCATTAAACAACATATAAACAATCTATAGGTCCTTGCTCAGGTATATATGTGTGTGTGTGTATATATATTTTTTATATATATATATATATATGTATACACACCTTGCTCAGGTAGAGAACTCCAGTGAGTTCAGAAAATGTGCTTGTAACACTGAAATACTTCAAATTTTATAATTTCATTAAGAGCTGATCCTTGTCCTGGAAGCTCTGAAAACTAGCACGTATTTTAAATGGACAAAACCCTATAAAATAGCTCAATTATTAAAAAAATAATATCTTGATTATGTCTTTTCTCAGTATGCTCTAGACTTCTAAACATAATATTAATTACCAATTTCAGTTTTTAATTCTCAAATATCTCAAACCCAAAGGCAGAATTCTACATGCAGTATCACCCTAAAAATAAAGAAAACAAAACGGCAGATTCTTAAGCTGGAAGAAATGCTCTAAAAATCTGTATCTTGTATTTGTGTTTTGCATCCCTATAGTGTAATATAGCCAAACTGATTTTCCTCCTGATGTTTTGTGAGCTGAATTGCCTCTGAGGGATTGTTTTCTGATACATGCCATATTTTAGCTCAGAGTAGATTTTTATATGCAAGCTGTAACTCTCAGAAGCACACTCTGTTTGACACCACTTTAAGTACAGTTGCATTGGCAGTAATATATCTTCATGGGAAGAATCCACTAAACAATAAAATTATGCAAATTAGACTGTAGGAAGATTATTCATAAGCAAATGCCTAGATGCAAGCTTAGCATCTCCTCTGTGGTTCGGTTCATGGATTTTTTTGAAGTATGACAAACAAACCTGACAGAAATCACAAAAGAAATTAAGATCAAAGACTAAACATAAACTAAAAGAAATGAAGTATTTTCTGCTGATCAATTAATGATGTGCTTTGCTGCCAGCCTGCAGTCATAAACTAAATAGGAAATCACATTAGGCTGCTTTTATAGCCAGGAATAGAAATGGCACTTATGGCTAAAGAGAGAAAAATCTCATTGCCTTTATCTCTGTATTGGTTTTTAATTGGGTTTTTTTTGTCTTTGTTGTTTTTCATTATTCATATTCAGATTAGTTACCTAATTTTAGATGAGCAGGCAAGTGTGTAATAAATGCATGAACTCCATTTGGTTTAAATATCCCTATCTAATTATCCCACGCTTTTGTTATCAATCTCTGATGTTAACAGCATAATGGCAAAAAGAGTTTTTGGTAATTAAATGATTAGTAGAATTATTGTAGAACACCTTGACACACCAAAGACACTTCATTATAAATAGTCTGTAAATGTTCTCAGTAGAAATAACATTAAAAAGCAGAAGAGTAACAGTTTAGTTCTATATTTCCTGTCCTCTCTCTGTAGTTGGAACTGTCTTATTTTTATCTACAGCACTGTTTGCCATTTTATAGGATACTGACTTTTCCTTTTATGAATTTTGTCAGCTTCTCATAGTTGTTGATGAATAGTACAGTGCTGCTGGGAATCACATAGCAGAGCACAGAAGATACTTCCCTGTTTGCTCCTATGAACTTACACTGCAGTAGTGGTAAATGCAAGTAGTGAATGACAGTTTCTTTCACGATACTTCTTTTTCCTTTCCAAGAAGAGATTTCATTGGAAGAAAGATGCTATTATAAGGACAGCTGCTGTGTCCTTTCATGTAGGATAGTAAGATCAGTCTGGGTTTTTGAATGAGATTTGAGTGGAGTTGCACCCAGTTATAAACTGTTGTGCTGATTTCCATAGCAGCAGGGAGGGATGAATAGTGTCAAGACATTCTTTCTTACCTTCAGAATGAATGTAGTGAGGTGCCCTCTGTATTAGGTTTTAAAATAGGAGTTGTAAGGAAGCTAAAAATAGAGTGTCTTCAGGCCAATGCAATTGGAAAGATATGTTTTGGGTTTTTTTTCCCCTCTTCCTAGGCTGCAGGCAGGATTTACTGCCCTCCCCACAGTTAAAAACAAACGAAAGGAATGGAATAATAGGATAAACTGTAGGTCTCTATGGCTCAAAGAGGGATATAAAGCCACTTCCCCGTCTGCTGCCACTCCTTTGCCATGTAACAGTTCTGTAGGTGGAACTGGATGTCATCTTAGAAGTGCAGTCTTGCTGCTGGCGTTTCCTTGTCCGTGACTCCCCTCATCCAGCCCTTGTCTCCCCCTGTGTCTTTTCCTTACACACCTTTTTTGTCTGAGGGCTATTGTCTCCTTGTGTCCCTAGCTCCTGTACCCCTTCCTTGCTCAGGCCTTAGTCATTGCACTGCCTGTGGCACTTCTGCATAGCCTAAGTCAGAAAGCCCAGCTTATCTGGCAAGCTGCATGGCATCAGAAGTGGTTAAGAGAAGTTAATATTTAGGACATGTTCTGTGTTCAGTAAATGGGAACAGATGATTTAAATCATGTGGGGTCCAGAAATGTGGTGGTGGTATGAGGCCCGGTGAAGAAGATACACTTTGCTGAAGCAGGGGAGGGGAGGAAATGCCAGGATATGAAGAAACTTGGCTGAGTGGCGTGCTGTGCATGCACGTTCGCGTTAGACTAATGGTTTGATTTTTAGGATAGGAAGGAATTTTCCTCTGAGTCACATTGGCAGTAATGAATGTGGTTCTTTTTCCTTCTTTTACAGCGTAGAGCCTTGTTCATTTGCAAGGATCACAGGCGTGTTTCACCTAGTAAAATTTCTTCAAGGCCACTGTAACACTTCTGGGTTTTCTCCCTCCCCCCTTCCTCTCTCTTTCTCCTTCTCCCCCCACCCCTATCTCTTTCTTCCACTTTCTTCATTCCAGTGTATGGCTGCATCTGAGGCTCGTGGTCTGTTCTGTGAAGTCTGATACTCATTCTAAAAGGAATATTCTGGAAAAATAATAAGTTAGATTAATTTTTTTCTTTTGACATTTTGAAGGGCTGGTATTGGGATTGGTGTGCACCCACCTGGAATTAAGCATCTGTTCAGTTGATCTTTTTAATTGTGAGTAACTGAGCCGAGTGACCTGGGCAGTGTCTGCCTAACTTAGATTTCTGTTAGCTGCTTTTAGGCTTTTTCTTGCTCTGTATACCAGTTTTGTGGTTTGTTCACCAAGGTGACTAATTTTTCCATGACTTGGAATGCCTTGTGATGGGACCAGAGGTACTTAACATTGCATTTTGCATTTGAGTCTGTTTATCATACAAAGTTTAGCTATTAGAGCATTAACTTCCTTTTTTGAGTTAGTCCTTGCATTTACTTGTGTTTCCTGAAGTGCACATGTAAAGTAAAATTGGATAAAATTAGAGAGAGGATGTGACATTACATATTGGAAATCTGAGGGGTTTGATTTTGAAGATTTTGTTTCAAAAAGGAATGGAAGGGTGACATTTGCTTTTTCAAGTTACAAAAAGCTAGTGTGTATTGTAGGAGTTGCATGTAGGAAATGTGCTATTGCACATACCAAGTCATAAATCCAAAAATCACAACAGCTGTTGTAGTTGACCATAATGTTCACTCTGCGTTTATTAAAATTTTTATATTTCCTAGTTGTTCAGTGCTGTGAGGTTGCCACATCTTGTGAGGGTCACTTCTGTGTCTGTTTCAGGAGATACTCAGATGGAGCTTGATCGTGCTTGTCAGTGGGCTTTGAAACCTAATTAGGCAATTATAGCTTAAATTCCACAGCTCAAAATAAACAGAGCTCCATCTTTTCTGTGAGCTATTTTCTAACAATGAAACCTGCTGAGTACAAACTACAACAGCAATGCACAGATTTTGTTCATCAAGAATAAAAGTGATGCTGAAGTATGCTGTTGAACTCCGACAAATAGGCCACGTGCAGTGTATATGGAAGTCACCTGTTTTGTGCAGTCTGCTATTTATGCTTGCAGGTGAATTATTATTTGTCATGAAGAATGCACTTACAAGTTTAAAAGGGTGTTTTGTTTGCTCCAAGCCATTATTCGAAGAGATTCACTTGAGCAATTAAGTACTTTAAATGAAACAGCCTGTCTTACAGAAATGTTAAACAGTTAAATCGTCCTGCCTTGACCTGTAAGTAACCAGGAACTTTTGCCTCTGGCAATGCTTCTTAGCATTTTAAAGCTTACATAGGTGCTAGGACAGACACTAATGTTTTAGGGTATGTTAGCACTTGAGTGTGCGTGCATTGTGTGCATAAAAATACTATTGAATCTTTGCTGATCTGTGACTGTACAGTCACAGGCAAGTTTCACTTACAGTGAGCCTAAAAATTCTTGCTTACATTTCATACACATACTGAGACCTGTAGATAAAAAAAGCATGTGCTGAACACTGTGTTAAAGGAGTGGATCTATCTGTATCCCAGTTCACTCAGGAACAATTGCTGAGCAGTGAGGACATATTGATAGAGGGATGCAAGCTATCCAAGCTCATCTGAGTGCCAGCTGCATTTCCACGTGGCAACACAAAGATGGGTGTTCTCTCTTGTTGAGAAGAAATAGCCTTTGATAATTTCCACGCTGGTAATCAGAGTAATTAAGTAGTTTTTCAAATAGAAGTTTCCCCTCATCCATTTGAATGAAACATAATTTCAAGGTGCACATCATTAGCATAAAAATGGGGAATAAACCATTGCAGTCTAGACTGAGTTACATTGGCCCTGAAAAATCCTCAAGTTTTTTTTTTTTTTTTGTAGATGGTATGTAGATTTTGGAGAGGAACAGTTAACACAGCCAGTTTTCAAGTGCCCTTTCTAGTACTTCTTTGTTCTTCACTTCTTGCTGGGTGCCACTGAAAATGCCCAAATCAATTGGGTGATTTTTTTTTTTGCTGCTTCAATCCATGCTAGTCTCTCTCTTCTCTGACTGTTCCTTTTAGGTTCATCTGAATGCATTACAAAAACATACTTATTTCTAAAAAAAAAATACACATACAAACAGGTATGACCTAACTCAGTGTTTCAGAATACTGTAAATCTATGCCAGTCTGAGTAACTGCATTATCTGAAAGAAAGTAAAGCTGTGCTTTGTTCTATTGCTTGTTAATTAAGATGTTCTATGGCTTTTAGTTACAGAAAAGTGTCTTAGTCTTTCTCATACTGTCTTAAGTGCGCTGGTCATGTGAGCAGACTTATTCCTTTTGGGTAGGACAAGAATAAATGGCCTCAAGTTGCTTTAGGGAGGTTTAGACTGGATATTGGGAAAAAATTATTTTCTGAAAGGGTTGTTGTCATGGTTTAAGCCATAAATCAGCCACTCAGTTTGTTCACTCACTTCCCCCTTTTTCTTCCCTCTGCTCCTGGAGGGATG
>JANRGW010018402.1:0-36260 GCA_024733675.1 Psilopsiagon aymara | reverse complement strand
AAGGAAAGGAAAGGAAAGGAAAGGAAAGGAAAGGAAAGGAAAGGAAAGGAAAGGAAAGGAAAGGAAAGGGGAAAGGAGACAGTTTGACACAGTTAGTTTAGTACATCCTGGCCATAGTTCACAATATAATTGTCATAAATTCTAGCTGGCTGTTTATACAGCATTTTTTTGATAGAGATCTTAAATAGGCACTGCTTACTTCTCAATAAAAAATAAACATGGAAATCTCAGTATGCTTCCGGTGCTTGAGACGAGGAAAAACCTTCTCTCTCTCATAGCGTGTTGCTGTTGAGAAATCTGCACTGACAAAAAGAATATTAACATAATGATATCTAATGAACACAAAATTGCCAGAAACTTGTAAGTGCATGAGAAATATTGTTTTCATTCATATCTGATATGCTAGAGTTGTCATTGAAAATGGCATTAGAAATAGCAGTAGGGCTGTTTTCTTTGGACAAAATGGGAAAAGAAATTGAACAAGACATTTTGGTCAACATCTGACAAAAAAAATATTTTGAGCAGGAGAAATGTTTTCATTTTAGTTAGGAAGCTATTTACCAACAATAAAACAAACCCAAACCTGTCCAGTCACCTCTATTAAAACCAAAGAGAACCATTCAATCTTTGGAGACTAATTCAAAACGTAGCTAGCTGGACTCAGAAAAAGAGTTTAAAAAGAGTGATTGAAATGTGCAGAACTGTATTCCAAATTCAATTCTGCCTCTTTGCTCACCTTTAGCTGAGAAGAGAGACAAACCAGAGGCTCAGTGTTGCTTGGGAAACCAGAAAGTGGAAAAGAACAAGAGAAAGTAGGAATGACTGTTATCCTCACACTGTCCAATACTGCTTGCAATGGAGTACATCAGAATAAAACTGATACAATTGCTTGTTAATTTCTTCAGTAATGTAATCCCTCATAGATTACAACATTACTATGTTGATGGTTTTTTTGCCTTGCACAGTGAGACAGTATTTTCGGATACCTTTTATTTGTGAACCTGTGTGATATTCCAGAGCTCTTCCTCTGCCTTTTCTGAGTATATTTCCACATGAAGCCCCCAGGCTCTTCACTGAATTATACAGTCCATAGTCTGTATAATACCATGGCAATAACTCCATCACTGTGTCCTGCCTGACACCTGTGAAGGAGGCAGCTGGATCAAGACAGAGATGAGGAAGAGCTTGTTAGGTTGCTACAGAATCATCATGGGGAATTAGAAATGCTTGGCCTTGTTCTGCTCTCAGACATGTGGAAATAAGAGATACACCAGGACAAGATCAAAGCCAGGTCTTTTACTCGACAGTCAAATCTGTTTCTAGGCAACATTATCAATCTCTGTCCTTTCCTTCCATCAGTGAGCCCTGAAGAGAACCACATCGATGCCCCTTTCTGCTGAGGATAACAGTCTCTGGTGGAGAAAAAAGAGAAGGTAAGAATAAACTGCCAAACATGAATCTTGCTTGCAAGCAAATAGTCTTAAGTAGCTCAATGACATTTTGCAATCATTGAGAAGATGTAGAGATGTGGTGATCAACAATCCATGTCTTTAAATCGAAGCAAAAAATTGAAATTCAGGCATGATTCTTCTCCTTTGTACTCCATTTTAGTAAGAAATGAGTGGTGAGATTTAGCCTCACCTCTACCTCTTTGGTCCCAAGATCCCCAGCCAAAAAGACTAGTTATTCTGGGCATGTGGTTTTCCTGGTTCACTTTAAAATACATCTGCATCTCCTGTCTTCTATTGCCTGTTTCTTTGCCGAGCCTTTTCCTTCACAGAGAATGCATCCTTGAGCCCCCTCCCACCCTGATCCACCATTCAGATTTCCTCCTCTGCCCCTGAGGTGGACATGATACACTGCTCAGCTGCTTCATGCTGGTGCTGCATCTGAGAAAGCCCTGCTCAGGAGAGCTGAGTGAAAACCTTTCTCAAGTATTACAAAGTAGAACCTATTCTTTCCCTTACCCTCAGCCCAAAACACACACAAAAGTGTGCATCCTTCAATAAATCCAATCTTTGCCTGCTTTCATTTGTAGAATCTTGTACTCCTGCACACATCCCATTTTACCTTGTCTTTGCTCCCTTTCAAGCCCTCTCACTTCCAAATGAGCAGGGCTTTCCCTTTCACTTCATCATCTCACTCACTCTCTGCTCTGCTGAATTTAGCAGAGTTGTTACATTGGAATCATCTTTCAAGCTATAGCATGCTTTCCATTGATGAAAGTGCTACCATGCCATACTCCTACAGTGTATATTTGTTATCTTCCAAATGCGCCCAGTTACCACCTGACTAAAACACCTTGCTTTATGCTGGGCCTTCAGTTCTGCAAGTATTTCATGCTCCATTAGTAGAGTCTATGTGAAGGCTGGGTTTGTTTTCTAAGGTAGAAAGGAGCTGAAAAAAAACCTCAGCCAGTTGGTATTTAGTGTCAAATGGCAGCCTTTATTCCCTGCTGCTATAAATCCTCAGTGCTCCAAAAGTACAACAGCAAAGTGTTAAGAGATATTATTGTCAGTCAGCTTTTGTGTGGTGTCACATTTGAACAGGCTGATTTCTCTGCATTCCTCCTATTGATACCATTCGAAAAACTGACATCTGAATCTCACTGTGTAAGAATAACACAAACACTGTGTGAATGCCATTATGAATGGATGTGCGGCTTCCCGTACAAAGACCTGTTGGCAAATTCCTGTAATGCTTCTCCTGATCAGGATTTACTCTGCAGATACACTCTGCACCGACAAATACGTATTCTCATTGATAAAGTGTTTTAAGCCCCCATATGATGGACATGTTTTATATAATCCTATTGGAAGGGAGAATCATAACTACAATATCAAATTAATATTCCTATCAAGGAATGGTGTCCAAAGGGTACTCTGTTTTTACCTGTCTCTACCAGCTGGCCTTTGAAAAATCATTACAAATTTTGTCACTTGTTTTCTTTCCCTTCAGCTGTCATGGTGTAATAATATCATTACTGTGACAACATCTAGAGTCATCCTTCCAGCTGCAGAGAAGAGTCAGAATGCACAAGGAAGAAGCATGAAATGGGAAAAAGGCATCTTAGTGATGAAAGACAGAGTTCATACTCTAAAACAGAGAACTGCTTTTACGAGCAGAGTTGAAGGGACTTTCAAAACATCTTTTTATTCAACCAGTGATGTTAGCTGGTAGCAAGGTGGAAAAAGAATGAGTGAAAATGTGCAGAAGTAAGTAATATGGGACATATCAAAAAGTTTTTCCATAAAATGGAGATGCGCAGGCAATTTTGACGGCTTTGCCATCGCTGCTGTAACTCATTACAGTGTTTCTAGCAAAGCCGTAAAGACCAGGCACTTCTGCTCTACAGCCCTGGCTTCAGATATACCTTTGGCATGTTTTAATGCATGTAAAAGTGCCTGCGGAAGACAGAGATGGGCAGGAGGACCAGTAAAGGAAAGATACAAAAGTATAGTGAAATTCTGAGTCAGATTCTTGCCATGTGCACTACAAGAACCTCCCTTTCAAAGTCAACATGTATTTATTCACAGTGCACATCCAGATGTTCCTCTCATGCCCATAATACTAATACTCAGATAATTGGCATAGTTTTATCCAATAGAAGTAGATGCACCCATAAATGACAAGTGTTCACAGTTATTACAGTCCTTAAAAGGGTTTGACCTTCAGTATAATTGGGTCCAGTAATTCTGGACTGTTGTAACCAAGGTAAAACTTCTTTCCAGCCAGAGCACTGCAACAGCTATTATTGAAAAGCATCAGAGCCCGAAAGAAGCTCTGATTACAAAGCATACTTCCTCCAAATTGAGAAATCAGTTACAAAGAATAGCTGTAAAGCTGTAGAAAAAAGAAATTACAATGCACACATGAACATCCATTACTGGAGATAGATGGGTTCAGCAGCCTTTCTGAATTCTCCCATAGGGAAAACCACCTGCTCTATGAGTTGGCCTTACTGACAAGAGCAAGCTGTGCTGAAGGGGTTTAATCACAAAGACAAGGGACTTGCTGGATTAATATCAATTATGTATTAGAACTGTCATGCCAAAAATATTGTGACTGCAGGGGTCCTGTTTTATTATGCATTATTTAAAAAGGAAATAAAATGTGCATTAAAGTAACAATGGAACATGCACATGCACATGCAGACAGACTCCAAGCACGTCTCTTAAGCAAGCAGGCACTTCCCTTGCTAGCAGAGTTCCTTTTCCTTTGGGACTCAAGCAGATTCTGACCTCATGTCTGACATTTGCTGAAATTTCGATCTGAGCTGTTGCTGTCAGGAAGCCCTCATTTATAATTTAACACTGTTTAAGAGTGCCTGTTCATGAGAAGGTCATGTCTGATACAGAGAGAAACATAATAAATTTGATCTTGCAAGAAGTAATTCCTCTAGACTAGGACGAAGTGTGTGGAGGAAAAGCAGAGGAGTGGAAAAAGCTTGTTGATGTTGTTGCCGTATCTTTTCTTCCTCTAACAAATGATTCTTAGCTCTTATTAGGGAGAATCGTTAATTTCTATGAGTCGCCCTCTGCTTTCAAGACAAGGTGAGAATTAACAGTAGATCTAGACTACGTGATTTATTCAGCTGTCCACCCTGAAAACTGTGATGTAGAAACAGATGAAACAAAAGAGGTGATGCAGAAATGTGCCTAAAGAGAAGTTCCAGCAGGGATGGCTGCAACCTTTAAAGCTTAGACAGATGACATCTGAGAGGAAGGCTCTCAAACACTCCTACTGTCTGTGGCCTTCTCCAGCAAGCACTTGGATCCTGAATATGACTTATTCTTCTGAAGGATGCAGGATCATGGGTAAAACCAGATCCAGCATCCACAGCAGAAACTGAAACCTGACTTAGAGCAAAAGGCAAGGCTTCAGTGGTGGGAAATGAAACAGCCTGGCTGGATGAGACTCGAGGCAGAGAACTAATGCAGAAATTGCAGGGTTCTGGGCAGAGTTTGGGTTGTGTGCCACATTTGCATTAGCCAACTCTTCCATTAGCCTGTTTATTTAGGGCAAAAATTTCATGCTGGCCTCAGAAGAGTTTTCCAAATATATATATTGAAGCATACTTGTGTACAGTAGCAACATGCATACAGTAACATTTAGATACAGGAATCAGAACCAGTAACTCTCTAGAATTTTTACGTGTGTCTCAGAAGCTGGAGGTGTTTTTTTCAGGAGAAATTTATCATTACAGCTTTCCAGTACCTAAACAGGTCTACAGGAAATCTGGAAAGGGACTTTTTACAAGGGTATGTAGGGATGGAACAAGGGGTAATAGCTTAAAATGGAAAGAGGGTAGATTTATTAGACATTAGGAAGAAGTTCTTCACTGTAAGGGTGGTAAGACACTAGAACAGGCTGCCCAAGGAAGTTTTGAATGTTCCATCCCTGGCAGAGTTCAAAACCAGGTTGGATGGGGCTTTGAGCAAACTGGTCTGGTTGACAGTGCTTCCACCCATGGCAGGGCTCTCGGAACTGGATGGGCTTTAAGATCCCTTCCAACTTGAACCATTCTATGATTCTGTGATTTAACAAGGGAAACAGAGACAAAGACCTGAAAAGATTTGAGTGATGACTGGGCTAGATTTCTAATAGAGGCTTCTTCAAGCCTAGAGTAGTGCTGTAGGACACACATTACAGAGAAATTCAGGTGTAATTCAAACTCTCAGATGGACCAACAGCTAATATTAGCCAAGTGCTTCAAGACTGCAATGGAATTTTTTTAAGGACTCTAAAGTTATGCAGCATCACTTCATCAGGACCCAGGCAGTCAATTTAGAGTTTGGTGGACGAGCAAACAATAGTGAAAAGTTATTCCTTTTCATCACAAATATAGTGAAGATAAGACACAAAGATTGTCCACCAAAGGACAGATATGAAACTTGAAAGAAAACCCCTGAAGTACTCTTCCTTGTGCTGGGAAACAATACAAAGTGCTAGTGAAGGAAGACAGAAGTACCCTGTGGTTTAATAAAGTTTCCAAGGGAAGGCAGCTTCATACTGAGGTCTGCAGCATTTCCCAAAGAGGATGTCAACATTGCCACTAAAAGCTCAAGCAAACAAGGATTCAGGAACCGTCTCTAGGGCAACCTGCACATTCCTCTGCTGAGCTTCAGCTGTACTTCACATCCCGGAGCACAGCGGCTCTTCCACAGCTGTCAGCTAATAACATGATCCCACCAGTGCTACCCAGGTCACATGGACTGTGGATGCACAGTCATGGTTAGTTCTGGAGCTTCATAGTGCTTATTTTTCTCAAGTTACTTATTCAAATGTGATTCCCTTTAAAAATAATTGAAGGGTCATACATTCAGTCTGGTTTTGAGGTTAGTCCTGCAAAACATTTGAAAAGTAAGGAAACAACAGTTTGAAAAGAAACACAGGAGATGGATTACTTTGTCTTACAAAATGTCACACTGATGTCTGTCATATAGAAGACGAGTTTCACAAGTCATTAATTCAACCAGATGGTGGTGCAGAGTCCAATAGATAACATAATCTGACTTGGAACATAAGTATCAACAAACTTTTTAAATTCTTTTTTTGAGAGACACAGTGTACTTTTTGAACTTGTGGGAAAATGTGATATCAAAGAATTTAATGTATTTTAACACTGTTGCACATTTGGGGAGCTCGGGATGGATAACAGAAAATTGCCCATGTACCAGAAAGGAAGCAAAGAACAAAATGCAATTAAGCAGTCATCTGTTACTGTGTCCCCTTACACCAAGATGGCAAGTGTCATCATTAACATGACCTCTGCTGAACCGGAAGGGCCAAAACCCAGGTTGGCAGGTAAAAAATAGAGTCTCAATGCCAAGCAATTCAGATAACACACTACTGAGTGTCATTCAAAAATCAATTATTAAAATAAACAAAGTCCTTTACCTCCGTAGCACATGTTACTCTTTACCTCCAATATTTTCTGCAGATGAAGATTCAAGCAGACCTGATATCCCTGGAAAATGTTATCCCCATAAAATATGTTCCATAAATGAACACATAGTGGCTCCTTCCCCTGAGCCACTCTGCTATACTCAGCCTGAGGTACAAAAAGAAAGGGAAGACCATGAAGTCTGCATATAGGTATCTATCATGAGTAGCTTAGAAAAATGCAACAGAAAGCTATAGCTTAGAAAAATGCAACTGAAAAATAAAGCTGGCTGACAAAGTGAACTGAACTTCCATTCTCTCTCTTCTCCATGTTCTTCAGTTGCAGCAGGGCAGGCACAATTGCACAGCCACCATGGGGAAGTCTATGGTCATGAGATTCATAACCCAGCAGTGTTTGGGAAAGCTTTGAAATGTAGGCCATAACCAAACTGCATGAAACCACCAAGCTTCTTGATGTCAGAACACCAGGAAGCAGCTTTCATCATTGCAGTGAAAGCTATTATTTATAGCTACTGTAACCACAAGCTAAGGGGAAAAAAGATGGATCTTTCTTTCTAGAATTGCGCCTTTTCAAAGGAGGAAATAGAAATGAAAACATTGTCTATGAATCCTTAAATAGTAGCTGTCTGTACTCTGAAGAGTATAAAAGAGTATATATATACTGTGACTTCAAGTAAACAGAGTCAAAACAAAGAAACTTCCACGGTTTGCAAGGTGGCAGATGGATTTCTCTAAGCTGATGCTGAATTCTCCGGATGCTTGCTTTCAACTTCTGGGTTTGAACTGGGTTTAGATTTGACTTCTGCTTCTAGGTCATGAGGACAAACAGAAGATCTCACAACTCCTGTAGTGGGTATTTGATGGTGGTTTTCACAGGGGATGTGCTGGATGTTCATGCAGAGATCATCACCTGCTCTTTATTTACAAGAAAGAGAGGAAAAGTATGTCAGAGAGGTTTTGTTACAACAGGTGCTAGGGTGCTCTCCCCATCTCAGTGGTCATAACTCATAGCAGCTAACACCAGAAATGGATTAAACTTGTTCTTGGAAAGGCCCGAGACAAGTTCAGTGCCTAAGCTGCTAGCCTCCAAAGGGGCCTGAGATATGGAAGGGGAGGGTGAGCTGTGCATTAGCTCAAGGTTTAGAGGAGAATCTTATCTTACAGTGCCAGCTGCCACAGCTTTGTGACAGTAAGCTGTATTTGACATTGCAGTGTCCCACTAGCAGTGGAGGAAGCGTTTCCAGAAGGTGATGCTACTAAGTACAAATCTAGGTATCAACAACATCCTTCCTTCTGCAGGGAAGGAGAATGTAAGAAAGGATTTTTAGTAGGAGAACATGCTCATATACATAAGATTCATGGCAAACTTCAAAGCCTTTCTTCAGCAGCAAAAAGAAAACACAACTCTGCCCACATGGTTACGTACAGTGGACCCAACTGTCAAAATACTTCTCACAGCTGAAACCTGGAGGAGAGGCATATACTTTATTACTGCTGAGATCTATTATTGGAATAAATAATGGGCTGCGTTTTGCAGTTACAATAGTTATAAATATCAAACATCTTGCAAAGTCTGCATTTCTTTTTTCTGTCTACAGATTTTCAAAATCCGTAAACACTGAAGCATCAGATAATTCCATGGATGGAAAGTCGGGAGTTTTGTTTGTATATGCTTGTAGTTTCACAAAGTTAAGTTAGCTGTTGGAGGCAAAAGAGGAAATGACTGAGTAAGAACAGGAAAATACATCTGCAAATAACACTTCACATCAGTGCAGAACTGATGAAACAAAGGATGCTCTATTCATTTGGGTTAGAGGCTTTATGATTGCTAACTTTGGAGCAAGGATAAAGGCTATAGTTTGGCAAAATTTCAGTCCTAGGATTTAACTACAGCCTTTGCTGTTCTTCCTTGGGTGCCATCTAGATTAATTCATATATTGTTTATTTTTCTGCATGACACAAATCACGGGAGCAGATACACTTTTGTTTTGTGTGATTATCTGCTCAAAGAGTGACTCCAAATTTTGGGCGATCAACTCGAAATATTCCCAACATGTCTGCTTTCAGTGACTCATTTTATGATTACACAACATGAGACATCCTTAGGAGTCAGATTTCCAGAGGGGTTAATTACTCACAACTCAAATGATTCATATAGCACTAAAATATCATTATAAGACCATCAATCCCAGAAAAACTTAGCAAGACATTTCTGAACTGAATACCTATCAACGCCTCTAATGAAAAAAAGATCTTGTAGACCAAATTCTACCAAGCATATTACCTAATTTCATAAGGAATTGAAATTTATCTTATGAGGGGAACCAAAAATCCAACAGTTTAAACAGTTTAGTAGCTTATAGAGTTTTAAACTGATTTTCAATGTGAATGTGTCTGGTAAAATTTCCTGTCTCTTGACTGCTAATTTACAAGCACTCAAGCACTGTAAAACAATATATACATCCATGAACTCTATTTTCTAATATGATAGGAATCAACCCAAGCATAAGTTTAAACAGTTCAAAAATAAAGTACCTGATATCTCTGACTCGCTGTTTTATTGACTTATGGGTTATCTCTGTATCAGACAAGTGTTTCATTTGTAGTGTCTTTCTCATATGTTGTAATTTGGTTTTGATGATGAGCAGCATGCTTTGTCCTGGTTGCTTTGCAAGTCATCCAATTGTGCCTCTCAAAATGACTGCTGGGTAATCTTCAGATGTTAGTTAGATTTTTTTTAATGGTAAAAAAAAATGTTTGGATGGATGCGTTTGCATCTTTATTTAGTAATTCCCACGGCAACAATATGCTTGCATATGCTCAGCTATGTTATATGCATCTGGAAACAGCACATATAGATTTGATAGAATCTATTAGATTGACTGATAAAGAAGAAAACCAAAGGACACAATAGATTTTATGAATATTGCATTGCCTTGCTCATCTAAGAATGACATTTTCAGAAGTTCCATCAATCCCACAAATGCTAATTCTCCAGTCTTTTGTGTCCTTGGATGTTTGAAAATTTACAACTAATATCTCACTACTCTTAGTTGCATCAGTGCTTGGGTATTCCCCTTCTTTATTCCAGCTATACATACCTCTATTCATCTTCTGTGTGATTTTACAGTCTTTTCACTAATTCATCGATCTTAAGGCAGCCGTTGGTTGTCTTCAGGCTCCACTTAGCTACAACAACAGGATTTTTCAGCAACTGAGGAATTTATATATTTTTTTGGACATTATGCTGGAGAATGGTCAGAAATTTTTGAATTCTCTCTCACCAAGTGAGTCAGGACTAATATAATGCAAGATTTTCTTGGGGGAAAAGTAAGAGTAGCTGGTAAATGCCATAGGAGTGAAATTTGTGTTTAATTAGATTTCTTGTCATCTTCATAGATTATATTTTCCTTTTCTCTTGCTGCTTCACTCCCACTCATTCTCACATAATCTGTAAATTACTTTAGGCTGAGATATTTCCTGTGCATTAACTGCATTTCATTGGCTGCCAATTCAGTCTTCTGTTTCTGGCACTTGCACTTGTATTTAGGCAACATGATGAAAATTAATATCATAATTATACCATTCAGGCAAATCACATGAATTAAATCTGTGCCTAGCCAGCCAAAATATCTTGCGTTGTCACTGGAGTGTACTTTTTCTTTCCCCTCCTCAAGTAGTGTCACGACACAGTAGAAAAATTGTTCCTGTGTGGTTACGTTCCATGGACAATTACTCTGCAAAGAAAGAGCAACACTCACAGTGTTCTCCTGTTTAAATACCATCTTTTAACTTTCCTGTTATTTCTCATGAAATATTTACTTTGACTTCCTTGAAGTTCCTACAGAAAAATGTGACAGTATTCATTTTGGACACACTTCTAAACAAAACAAATTAGCAAACAAACCCATGTACCCTGCTCTTATCCGCTGAGATACCTGCTGAGATACCTGCACCATAGAATCAAAGAATCA
This sequence comes from Psilopsiagon aymara, assembly GCA_024733675.1. Taxonomy (NCBI): domain Eukaryota; kingdom Metazoa; phylum Chordata; class Aves; order Psittaciformes; family Psittacidae; genus Psilopsiagon; species Psilopsiagon aymara. The sequence continues at coordinate 25,380 of JANRGW010018402.1, read as the reverse complement.
CGATACAGTTTTTATTGGAAGAGGCCTTAAAGACCATCTAGTTCCAACCATCCGCCATAGGCAGGGACACGTTTCACTTGACCATGTTGCTCAAAGCCCAGTCCAACCTGACACAAGGCTAAGGAAGTGCTACAGTGACAAATGCGTTCTTGTACTGGAACCAAGGAAAGTAAGAACCTGATACTTCCTTGTGCATGGCCACACTAGAAACTTCTTCTGTATTTGCTCAGTTGGAATATCCATTTTGGCCAAACCTTAATGTTCTTGTGTTCCACCACCACACAAAAATCTCCCATATTTCCTTAAAAAGACTGCATTGTGCTTTTATACTGATGTTTCACTGACTGGGCATGAACTTTGCTGTTAAATGCTGTCAAAAAAAAACCAAACCCAACTCATCTGAAGGTTTCAAAGGAAGCAAAAGGATCACAATAGCAACTGATTGTTACCGCTTAAAATGGAACACATTCTGCACTAACCTCACTTTACAGCCAGTGTTTGAGAATGTTTGGTCATGCAAGTTTTCAATAGAATGTGCTGCAGAGAAATTAATGACACACTGTTAGTATTTTTCACAGACTGGCTGTTTGATATCAAACACACCTATGGTTAACCCACCAAAGCCATTAATCACTCAAAGCCTCTATTGTCAGACTTCCTAACGGCTTGGCCAACAGCTTTGAAAAGCCTCGCACGTATTCTTTTCTGAGAAATTTCTTCCTTAAGTACAGAGACGGTGCTTGAGAAATCAGCTGCTTGTGCCATATACCTTTGTAATTGCAAGAACAACTTAGTGGTTTAATGAAATAAATAAGACAATGTTCCTGTTTCACTGCAAAATATCAGTTTTAATTTATGAAAGTATGTTTGAAATAACATTATTGCTGAGATCTGAGCAAACATACACGATTTGGACACTGAAGTAATGTCTGTAGTAAAAAAACCTTTTTTTTCAGAGGGGCCTGGTTGATGTTTTTTAAGTCTAAACTCTATAATGAATTTAAAAAATCACTGAATTGTAAAGTGGACCTTAATGCTCATCCAGTTCCAAACCCCTGCCACAGGCAGGGACACTTTATACTAGATCAGGCTGCTCCAAGTGCTGTTCAACCTGGCCTTGAAAATTGCCAGGGATGGGGCAGCCACAGCTCCTCTGGGCAACCTCTGCCTGCGTCAGTGTCATCACCCTCATAGTGAAGAATTTTTTCCTTGTATCTACTCTAAATCTCCCCTTTCTCAGTTTTATGCTATTCACCTTTGTCCTATCACTACATGCTCATGTAAAAAGTCCCTCTCCAGATTTCTCATAGGTCCCCTTTAGGTAATGGAAGCTGCCCTAATCTTCTCTTCTCCAGGCTGAACAAACCCAACTCTCAGCCTGTCTCCATAGAAGTGCTCCAGCCCTCTAAGCATCTTTGTGGCCTCCCCTTGACTTGCTCTAACAGCTCCATGCCCTTCTTATGCTGGAGTGGGTACACCAGAACTGCGCACAGTACTCCAAGTGGGGTCTCACAAGAGCAGAGGGGCAGGATCACTTCCCTTGACCTGCTGGTCACGCTCCTTTTGATGCAGCCCAGGTTTCTGGCCTGCAAGCACACTGTGAAGCCAGCTCATGTTCAATTTCTCATTGGCCAACACCCCCAAGTCCTTCTCAGGGCTGCTCGCAATCCAGTCTCTGCCCAACCTGTAGCTGTGCTGGAGATTGCCCCAATAGAGGTGCAGGACCTTGTACTTGGCCTTGTTGAACCTCATAATGTTAGCACTGGCCCACCTCTCAAGTGTGTCAAGGTCCATCTGGATGTCATCCCTTACCTTCAGTGTGTCAAATGCACCAGAGAGCTTGGTGTCATCAGCAAACTTGCTGAGGGTGCATCAATCCCACTGTCCATGTCACCAACAAAGTTGCTACACAGTGCCAGTCCCAATACTGACCACTGAGGAACACCACTCGTCACTGGTCCTCACCTGAACATTGAACCATTGACTGCTCTTTCAGTGCAACTATCATCCAGCAACTATCATAATAAACCTTTTACCCTAGGAAAGCAACAACAACTACATTGAGTTTCATACCACTGTAATTACATTATTAAAATAATGTCAGTTTAGTTGTAGGCAAGGCAACTGGAAAAAACAATGTCTGTTTCTCCCAGTATATAATTAAGTTTATTACTTCCTGCTAGGTTAGGAGCAGCATCTCAGGTCTGATGTAAGTACTTGGGAAGAAGGATCTTCTTCTCAGTTCAAAACTGAATCACAGAATAGTTAGGGATGTAAAGGACCTTAAGATCATCAAGTTCCAACCCCCCTGCCATGGGCAGGGGCACTTCCCACTAAACTATGCCACCCAAGGCACTGTCCAACCCGGCCTTGAACACCACGAGGAATGGAGCATTCACAAATCCATGCAAACCTACAGAATGTGAAGTCCTAGGAGTAAGAAAGATCCCAGGAGGTAGCCCAATTCATCCCGTGCTCAGAGGCCCACATGCAAGTCTTGAAAGATGCCCATCTAACCTGCAATCTAAGGCATTTAGTAAAGGGTAACACTAACCTGTCCAGGCAATGTGTCAGTGCTTCCTGCCCCCAATGCAATGGCATGTCTGTGCATGTAGCCTGAACCTTTTATGTTCCGCTTCAAGCCCACTAATTCCCTTGCTATCTGCTGCAGATGTAGGAAACAGACCATGAAGGCGGTTAGCTAGTTCACTGTTTCGCTCACTCTTGTTGAGTCAGCCTTTCCTTGTAGATCTTCTGAACTTCTGAGCTCTCCTTCCTGTTGGGCCTCATCTTTCTCAAAGAACAGCAATCAAAACCAGGCACAGCACCTTCTGCCTTTAAGGTGGAAATGCATGTGTATGTACACACAAGGGAATATATGTACGTCAAACATGCACACTGAAAGATTGGCTCATTGACTTCCAGAAACAAAGCCTACAAACAATGCCTAGATTTATAGCAGATAAATGATTTTCTTTGGACATAGCTATTCAGCTTGGTACAAACCCACAGCTATTCAAATAACAGAAGTTCAATTGTATTTGATGGTGATCTCCTCCAAGACAAAAAAGCATAGAACTAGACACTGTTCTGTGTGATTTAAATCAGTGAGACCATGAATCCCAGGCACAGAAGTGCAGTGGGGACACCTCAGACCATCAGCCATGTCTTTTACTGTGGTAAAACATAGTAACTCTCAAAATAGGATTCAGGAGGTGGAGTCCTGCGAGTCTTTTGTTGTCCCTCACTGTAAATCCAGACAATGATCTAGATCTCTGCAGTGATTCAAGCCCTAATGATAAGTTTTGAATGAGAGCAAGACATTTCTTTAGAGATTGAGGAAACAGCACATTATCATACCTTATTACTTATTTATGTTGGTTAAGGAATCATTATTCACTCAACTTCGTTATGTACTTTTTCTTTGCTTTTCCTGCCTACCTTACCTTCTTTCATCTACCCCATCTCTTGCCCTTCCCTCCTTTATCTCAGCCCCCCTTCCTCTGCAGTTGCAATAACGAAATAGTCTGGAGACACAAAACTCTTCCTTAGCTGTTAGCTGGTGCAGAGATGTGCTATGCTGCTAGTTGTGGAGACAGTCAAAGCCACCAGTGGCATAAGAAACGCATGAACATTTCCTCTTCAACAAGTAGTGCTCTAATGCAGAAATAATGGTGTGAGCACATTATTGCTAAGTTTTATTCTCTTCATGGCCTCTAGATCAGTTTAACAGTTGATAGATGTAAAATTAAAGTGACAATTTAAAAGCCTGTTTTCAGGTTTCTGGCACATACAAGAGATCCCTCCAGACCACTGTACTCCGATCACTTTGCACACAGAACTTCAACTGACAGAGCACATCGGTAACAAAGCACACAGTACGCAGCACAAGGGCAGGATCCGAGGAAGACAGAGGCGGGAGATTATGATAATTTAACAACAAGCAACTCTTCATTTCATCTTCTCTCAGCCATTTCCACTCGTGCAGACAGCACTAACCCTTGGACTGAGGCCTAAGTATAAATGGATCATCAATCTCAGTAAAAGCTTGAAAACTGAATTACAGCCCTGCAGTGCAGTTAGGCCTGCTGTCCTGCAAGAAGCGTGAACATAATCTGCAACTTCCAGACTTAAACACAGCAGCCTCCTCTCTTCTGTGCAGAGCAAAATAAGAAGGTGAGTGCGGTGTTGCCGACCTGTGGTTAACCAAACCCTGCAGGGACAGGGCAGCAAGAGAAGGAAGGGGGAAGCCCAGGGCACGATCCCAGGATGGTGCTGGGCAGGAAGAGGGGACAGACAGTCTGGGCAGAGAAGGGAGGAGGTAAGGGTTGCTGTCTCTAAGTGCTTTCATTCACTCCTCTAGCTTTTAGAGTGCACACTGGGAGATAATGGCATCTCTTCAAAGCTTACCAGGAGCGGTTGCACTCCCTCAAAATTTAAGAGCTCTTCAGGGCTGATTATTCTGCTCACAGGGTTGTAATTAATTACTCTACAATTTCCAAAAATCTCACCAGATTTTCAGGCAAAGATTCTTCTTGATTACTGTTGTAGACATCTGATTTTAAGAAAATGAAACCAAAACTGGAATCACCCTAGCTCCTCTCCTCCATACAATGTAAGGAGATATTTCTGTACGTGATAACGGAAATGCTTTTGCAACAAAAATAAATGTGCATCATTTAATGTGAATATGCATGTTTAGGCTAAAAAAATGCAAGTCAACTGAAACATGACTCCTGCTTCCAAAATTAAATCAACTATTTCAGACTCCAGCTTCTACTCAGCAAATTGCCCATTGACTGATACAGCAAATTCTTAACTGAGAGTATTAACTCCAGCCACATTGGTGCAATCTGAGGTCTGCTTTTCAGGCAATGCATTCATCCTGTAGGCACAACACCAGCAGACCCAGCACTACACAAGTCTGCCTTCAGCCAGTCATCACTTGTTACATCCTACTTACAAGCATAGCATCTTGATGCCTGGAGCAGGACCTGCTTCTCCCACCAGCCCTCAAGCATGACCTTGGCACGATGCTTCACACCTCTACATCTCAGTTACTTCAACAGCAAAGTGGAGAAATTGTACCAATTGATTTTGTGAAACACTCAAGGTATACCAATGGAAAGTGTCACCTGATGAGGAGCAGCATCCTCGCTTGCTGCCGCACTGGGCAGGGTTTGTACAGCTGGTGTCTTGAAAACCTGGGAAGAAAGCTAGCCTGTGCATGGAAGAGCCCCAGAAAGCCAAAGTCCTGCCACTGGAAACTTCAGCATGTCAGACGTGTCATGACATTCACAAGCTTAAAAATGAATGGTAGTTCAGTACCTAAGCTACTGTGTCAGCCTAGATCCTGAAACAGTTGTTATGCCTGCATCATGCTACTGGCTCAGGGCCCCAGGGAGCGATGGGAACACCATGGCCAGGCAGGGCAGGGCTCAGGGGAGCTGGAGATCAGTCCTGCAGCGGCATCACGGGGGCTGAGGCTCCTGCCCCAAGCACTGAAATGGGGCCCTGGGCCATAGGCAGGGCGAGATGAGGCCAGGAGGGACTGCAAGGCCTATTGGTGTTCCCAGGGCCTGGGACCCTTCTGCAGACAGGGCAAGTCACTTCACCCTTTTTTACTTCACTTCTGCTTTGTAGTCTAGTCAAAACTGACCTTTCTCCTATCTACCAATACTACAAATACTGCATAGCAAGAAAACTTCTCTTGCCATACAGCCCAAGGCTAAATAGCAGATCTGCAGATGCTGCAGCAGCACAGCTGTTCATAATGGGCTGGCCAAGAAAACTCCTGTTACTCACTCAGATCAGTCATCAAAACTTCTGTCTGTCCTTATCTGAACACAAAAAGGGAACTGAGAGCTCTACAAAAATCTCAGCTACTGATATGACACTCTTCCCACCTGTTTGTAATTCTCTGCATCTATCTTGCTTCTATTTTCATGTATTTGTTTCTCAGTTTCTAGGAAGACTGGTGCAGAGGTGTCTTTCAGTCTGACAAAAGTGAACCAGACCCTCAGGTTGAATTTCCAAAGAAACTCTCATTTCAACTGAATGCCAAGACAAAACTTCTGATTCCACCTGGGGGAGAGGGGAACCACAATTAATTTCACACCATTCTCTAGAGGACATCTGCTCTCACTTGGCACTTTTCAAGTGTGCGTACTGGAGTTCATAAACTTGAAAGCTAACAAGGAGGGGAAAAGCAAGCTGAGGACTTTGCAATCAGCCCTAAAAACAAGCTCCTAGTTGAGAAGAAAAAAAAAAAAAAAAAAAAAAAAAGAGTGAAAAAAAGAGTGATGTTATTCCAGAAGATTCATTCCTAAAACACTACGTTGGCTGGGACATAAAGCCATGAAGCCAGCATCTCCGTCCAAGTTAATTCCCACCCACCTGCAAGTGAGTTGGCTGACTTAGCAAGCACTATGGTTCTCTGAAAATAGCGATGGACAGAGACAGCTGTGGAAAGAATCAGAAAGCACTAGCATCACCTGAAGACACTCTTCCTTAGTCTGTTGCTGCTCTCCAACAGGAGACAGATGTTCAAGTTCTGAACACTGCAGTCACCTGAAAACCTGGCACAGACATAAGCTTCACTGCCCCGAGTAAAGCAGTGCCTGGAGAAGAAGTCTTTTACAGCAGATTTTACCACTCCTTTCTAATGAAGGATGATACCGCCCCATCTGTTCACAATATTGACGTGAAGGTTTTAAACACAAGCTTAGCATTTTTTCTGAGGGCTGCAGGCAGGAGCAGGGCTATTTTCACTTCACTGTCATCTGGATTCCTCAAGTCAAGAGAAAACAGCAATGCTGTGTGTTAACCCTGGTGGGCAGACAGACACCACACAGTTGGTCTCTTGCTTCTTCCCTTCCAGCAGGATGGGGAAGATACTTGAAAGGGCAATAGCGAGAAAGCTCATGCATTGAGATAGTTTAATAAGCGAAAAACGACAAAACAAAGAAAAACAAGTGGTGCATAACGCACCCCTAGGTTTACTGTTGAGCACAGTGTTCTGCAGTATGGGATATTCCAGAGGTCAATCTGGGTCAGCTTAACGCTGTGCAGGCACAGTTCAGTTAATAGCTAAAGCATCCCCACGTTAACAACTTTGTTTTGGTCACAACTACAAAACACAGCACCATACCAGCTGCTATAAAGAAAATCAACTCTATCCCAGCCAAAACCAGTTCAAGCAAGTTGCATCAGCTCCTACTCCCAGACAGCTGTTCTTCAGTGTAAAAGCATGACAAAGCAATGTTTGTTTCAGCCACAAGTGTTTCCCCAACATTGGGAAGTTCCTTTCGAGTAAAGAGCAGGGTATCACCGATTAACTGCTCCCGTTTCAGCAGAAACAACGACTGTCCCACAATCAAAACTGTGTATTAGTAAGTCATGACTAACTATTTAGCATGGCTAAATTTACCCAGCTGAATCAATTAAGAAAAGCTAAATCCCAATTAGTAACAGTTAAAAAACACCTTTGTTATTTCTGGAATAATAATTAGAGAAGAATTGAAATTTCTAGATGAGAAAGCTCATCCTCTATGTCTAATGAAATACATTAGAAGAAACTGTGACCTTTTAAATAGCTAGAAATTAAAAGATGGCATTAATTCTTCCATAGAAGCTACCAGTAAAACCCACCAAACCAAAACAACAAAGGACAGAAAAAAATTAGTCAGGAATCACAATTTTAGTGTGCTACTTCAGGGATAATTTCCACGCTGAACACTTATGCTGAAAACAGCTTCTTGTGTCAGCTCCAAGACCTTCTGAAGTTATTAATATTCTGCCATAAGTTTCAAAGGGAACAAGATTTGACTTGCAAAATAATCAAGAGATGCAACTATTTACCGTCGATTTAATTTATGGCAGCTTTAGCTGCAACTGCTACAGAATTTAGAAAGACAATTAAATGTATGAGTAAACTGTTCTGCTAAGGACCTAATTCAAGCACTTTAAATATAATGATAACTCAATAAATTTTAAATAATCAGGTTGTAACGTTCTATACAAAAAATGTTCTTCTGAGCAGAATGGGGGGGGGGGCATCTTAGTTTGACTCCTGTGTACACATTTATCTATTACACACATCAAAAGGCAATTAATTTTGTAAAGAAATTTAATGTGCAAGAATGATTTTCATGCTCATTTACAATGAAATAATTATTTTTAACAAATAATCATGCCTTTGCAAGCACAATATTTACATTCAAGTTTACATGTTTGTTCAAGTTCCATGTATGGTGTTGTCAGAATTAAGTAAGAATGCATCTTCAAGTCAAAGTTTGCATTTTGTATCTTAAAACATCACCATCTTTCGGACATTCACTGGAAATGACAAATTTCCTTTCTTTGCAGTACCCTCATTTCCCAGCTACAGTACTGGAAAAAAAACCCAAGCCCCCAAACAAAAAACCAACAAAATCCTCAACTCGCAGAAAGCAGCATCACAAACATACATTTATCTCCTATTAACGAGGCACTGCCAACTGGTTAAATGGAAAGGAGGCTGGAGACTACTTCTGTATAAATGACTTTTGGAAAATTGTTCATGTCATCCTTGCAAGAGATCATGCCTTAAGAAAATGAGCCTCAGGGCAATTCTTTCACAGAATCTTACATTAAAAAAAGATCTGTCTTGTCAATGTGGAAGTGAGCATCTTATTATAGCACCAAACACACTTCGGAACTTTTTGTTCTTTTTTTTAACTACAGGAATGACTAGGAAGTCTGCATCGTGGTCTGGCACCTTGTTAAAAACAAAACCAAGAACAACAAAAAACCCCAGAACACCCACCCAAAACATTTGCTGCTTAGCAATAATCTTTAGAAAAATAAATCAGCAGTTCAAAAACAGTTTAAAAATATTTTTAGTGTGAAGAAATTCAAACTGTAATGTTTTGGTGCTGCTTCTTCCTCCTCACACTCTATGATGTACATTCAGGCTTCAGCTCACATTTCTTAGCCTCTTTCTCTTGTTCCTTCAGCAATGGTTGCCAACACAGGCTTTCAGTATCTTCCACCCACCACAACTCATCTCTTATTTCTTACACAGAGCTGGAACTCAGCTAATACAATATGCAAACCCAGAAATGATTCTGAATTAAAGCTTCTCATGGTCCTGTTCAACAGCTCAAAAATGCAACAGAATTTTTGTTCAGTTTCACAACGTCATGTGATGCTTACTATTTCAATTCATGCTCCTAGGTTTCACAGGGGCCTGTAATTACAACAAACACATGACAGCATACCTGATGATATGCTACCCTGGCTATTACATAAAGCTAAAGGACAAAGGATAGTGATTGTCTCAGATTTTGGCTATTAACATTATGGGTAGATACCAGTTTTGAAGATGCAAACTTAAACATTCCCACATTTTAAATAATCTTTATATTTGGCAGAAATTATTTCATTTTTTCTCTCTTCAGGTTGTGACATCTCCTCCCGTACTTGTGGGTTGAGAAACAGCTGTAGAAGCCTGGACTGGTAACATTTCTAGGTCAGATTCACGTACAAAGATGACAGCATCACCACTGACATTTATTAAACACTGTGCCTGAAAAACAAAAGACAACAAATGATTACCAAACATGAAATAATACATTTTATTTATATTTCATGTTTACTTGTATTTGCTAGATATCACTACACAGATAAAAGTCAGAGATCAGGAGAAGGACAAATTATTAGAATTTATTAATGAGGCAATCACTGCCATAATTTCTTTTATATTCACTCGTGTGCTCTCAAACATGTAGGCAGATTCTCATGAGACCACCACAAATGAAATATCTGGACAGCTGTACCTCCTTTCACTACTGTTTTGAACATATGTCATTTAACAAAACAACTCTATTCTGGTGTCATCTTCACCAAGTATTTTCCCTTTTTGTCCAAAATAGAGCATTTTATATCAACAACTCCAGGTGTTCTTACTTGGAGTTAGGATAAAAAGCCTAACACTGAAACATCACAAATGCTAAAGTTCAGCACAATTGTTTAATTGTTTCCTATAATCTACTTCATGTTAGTAAATTCAGTATTTTACCCATTTGGGTATTTATGAAGCATAGTCATAATTTTGTATTAACTCAGATGTTCAAGAACTCTTGGCTTCTTTAACCAAACATTATGATGAGAGATCCAGAAGTGTTATGCAGCTATAACAGGGTCACTGCTTTTCAAATACATAAAATGTTCAATTGCATCATACTAATCACAACAAGCACTGTTATTTCAGATCATAATTTACCTGATTTTTGTTTGGATTCTCCATGAAAACACATTGCTTCATTATGTAGGAGACAACTGCATTCCCTCCTAAAGCCGCAACGTGAGCTCTCACCATTGCAAACACTTCAGCAATAAAAGCATGGAGAAAACCACTGACACCACCCTCCTGAAATAGAAAAAAAAAAATACATTTTATGTTAGCTATAGCTACAAGATGCTGGATACTTTTCTAACACTTTTATCAGCTCAATATTTCAGTGAATCCTAAATGGTATACTGTATAGAACTTCAAAGCCATTCACTGTTAAATGGGCCACAGCTAAAAAATCAGACCAATGCAACTTACCGTTTGAGGAAAAGAATCACAAGGTTATTCATTTGTGATTGGTATTTTTTGCAGCCACTAAACTACACATACATGTACTTTTCAGACATTCCTACGCCTCTGCATTTAATACTTCAATGACAGTTGAATAATGATTTTTCTTCTTCCATCAGGAGGATAGTGCCCTTCTTTTTTTTTTTTTTTTTTTTTTTTTTGATAACTGGGAAGCAGATAAAGAATAATTTCTACCGAGGATTAAAAGAGATTTAGACTCCTTGGAAATTACTTGTAAGTGGCTGTCACAGCAACTTCATCTGTCTGTAGCTCTCAACGTTCAGTAAAGAAATTATCCCTCAAAATACAGAGTAAGCAAAGGACAAAGCAAGTACTTGACATGCAAGCTATTCAAGCTGGTTTGTTGGTTTTTTTCCCTTCCTTGAAACCCAAAAGAACTTCTAGCCATCATGTTTCATTAGGATTTTTGACTTGATGGAGCTTTTGGGGGATTTTTACTTCTTTGGTACAAGCTGAGTAATTTTAATTCCTGTGAAAGAAGGAGAAGGAAAATAATGAAGTAAGGGGTTTTGTCTAGATAATCCTTATGAAAGAATGTGAGCAACCACATTGCAGGGGAAAAAACAACACAAAATAAACAGGCAACCAACCAAAAAAAAAAATCCACGGGAAAAAAATGAAGGAAGAAACTGATCAAATAGAGCTCACTACTGGTTCAAAACCTCTATAAGATTTCAAAATGATAATCAAAGGCAAGACCTCTAGACTTCCCACAAGTGTGCGTGCCACTTGAGAAATGGAAGAGGCAGTAGAAGAGGCTAACTAAGCTGAACTTCAACAAACATGGGCTGTCCTCATATCTACTGGAAGAAGATCATCTACCCTGAACGGATACGTAAAAACATAAGAAAACATACTATGGATGAAAATTAAACAAAAGGGCAAGTATAATTTCACCAATCCAAGCATAAAGCATGAATGAAGTCAACTGCAGCCCAAAATCAATATTTCAATGCAAGTTTGTCATTCCTTGGGGAATTTTGATTTTGTCCATGTCTTTACAATTTCAGCAGGGAAGAAAATCTGTAATAATATAAACCTAATACAAATTTTGATGACAAGAGGTAACAAAAGATTATGAATATCCACTTGCAAATAACTAAACCTAAGAGTAATAGATAAATCTGACTTAAAATTTTCATTAATTTTTGAAGCACAGTGTTTGGTATATACTTCAGCTTATGAAAGTGTTCATAGGGCCTCAATATCCTGCAAACTACTACAAGAAAAATATAAAGCAACACAAACGCTGCTAATTATTTTTCTGTAGAATATGAAAATCTGAAAGTTCCTTGAGTTAGATACGATGACTGCTTTGTTTTGACTCCGTTACAGCCTCAGCACAATACTGTGCAACTAGTACTAAAAGTGGTCTGTGACTTGGCCTATGCAGCTTAATAACATGTAAATTAGCTGCCCTGGGTGCTGGAAAGAGCACACTGACACTATGGCAGAAACTTCACAACCATCCCAACTTCATGGAGGAATTGAATCAAATACTTGAGGAACCTACCTTTGTTAAGTTCTGTTATCATAAATACCAAAGCCTGCTTATCAGCTATTTTATCTGCATTCACAGAAGCTGTAGCTAGTACAGAGGAGTCATGTAACCACTTCCCTGATGATATCATACACATCCTTTTGAAAAAGCTGTCCTTTTCACATAGATTGCTCAAGTTAAAAGGGGCCATAATTTGCAAGATTGAAACAAGATGTTTGTCTGATTAAAGTTTCTTTGGAGAGCTGATAATTTTTATAAACCTCTGCTCTGTAATTTTATCAATCCACAATTAGCAAGAAACAGCATACACTTCATCACTGACAAGCCAGGTAAGAGGTACATTATATTTCTGTGGCCAGAAATTGTACCATTAAGATGCTACTTCCCAAAAGAACATGAAAATGACAAGGAACACATCTTGCATTCTGGCATGCTCACAGGATTTGTTGTCCAGATTCACACTGGAATTCATTGTTTGAGTATCACTAGCTACACCCCCTAAGCTGGTTGTGGAGTTATATACTCTATGGCTTGCTTTTTAGATGTTCATCACACAGAGCTACCTTCCTGAGAATGCACAGAATGCAACATTAATATTCAGCATAACAATTATACATGATACAGAAAACCCTGTATTAAACAGTGAATTCTAAAATCTAAATGCATTGTGAAAGTTCACCACTGAGGTTGCTAAATGAGAAGAATTATTTTTAGCATTTAAAATTAATCTCAGTTTAGGGTTCAAATAATCCCAACTAGCACTGTTGTTGGTCAAAGGCCCATTTTTTCCATACAGTTCTATTTAAGAACTCATTGGTTTAGTATTATATTCAAATTCAACAGCAATGGCAATGGTTCAGTAGCCCTTTCCTAATATTGCTAAACACAAAGCAGCTCTACATGCTCTATAACAAGAGTAGCAAATGCAACCTATTCCCCATTCAGCACCCACCCTCAAGTGACAAAAACTCTATTCCCTTGCTGTGCCATACCCTAAACTCAAGTCTCCTCAGATATTTACCTTTGATTATTAAGATTAACAAAAAGTGCTAATCCCTGACACGCAGCTCACCTCACGCAAAGAAGTGGTTTCTCGTATAAAAAACATGTTGATTATCCCAAGATATTTGGTTATTTTTGCCCCAGGTAGAAAAGAAAGAGGTGTCATCTTAACAACTGAGACGGTAGAATTGGTGCATGATGGAACAGAACGGTGCCGTAAGTACCCCTCAGCCAATGGACTTGCTTTATCTAGTGAAGCAGCTAAAAAGACGGGAAAAAGAAGAGCAAGTAACTATCAAGTAGGATTGATTACTGTTTTTCAAAACACAAAAACTCTTCTTTATGGTTTCCAAATAGCTTGGTGACAACATTCAGCTGCCTGTGATGCTCAGCCATACCATGTGAGAAAGGAAATTATCATGCAAAGCATGCAAAAGGAGACAAAAAGCTGAAATGGAATTTATTTGGAAGAGTGGCATTCCTGCAAAGGAAAACATTGAGGCGAGTAGCTGCACATACAACAATCAGTTATAAAGTGAAGGTAAAGAAAAAAGTGCCAACATTTTGGAATACATATTCTGCTGGAGGAACAAATTACAGGAAGTGTGAGAGTTGTTGTGTTTCCCCAGTGCAGCATTTTCCATTAAAACAGATATTAATCTTTGCTAATTTAAGCAAGATAGTCAGACCTGTGGCCAAAGAACTACTGAAAAATAACTCACCACTTGCTAATTTAGTGACCATTGCCTTGACTGTCACCTTGGTGATTGCTTCCTGTTTCTCACCAAAATTTTTCCAAGATCATACATACACCTACATCCATGCAGTGTATGTTATATAATTAGTAGGCGTACACATTTATTGATAACTAAATTTTACTAAGTGAACAGAAATACTACGTTTTGCTTTTTATGATACTGGTTCATAAACCCTATATTAGTTTACAAAGACTTTAATAATGTCGGCAGTTTTCACACTCAAGATAGTCATTCTACACGTGATCTGCAATACTATTGCTGGGCAGGGAACTCCACTATTCACCACTGGGAAATCAGAGATATGTCTCAGATTATCATAACGTGGTAGAAACAGCCGCCTACTTGTCTTAATTGATCCGCGCCTTATGGTCTGAGCTTTCAGTTTAATGAGCTCTATCCAGCTGTTGCATCTGTCTGCAAAGGAACTGTAATCAACTGACGTTGCTGAAAACACAGACAGAAAAACAAAAGAAAAAACAAAGAAAAAAAAATATGGATGATGTCTCTTGCTCATCTCAATGCTCCTTCTGAGGAAGCAATTATCTGTGTCTGAGAGAGAACAAACATCCCTTTCCAGGTCTGTTTGAAGGAAAAGTTACTCTATAGGTCTGATTTGTCCAACTCAGTGTACCGATTTCTGGTGATGTCCCAGCTGTGAACCAACTGCCTGACTGGGACTTCATCACTGAAAAAACATGCAAATACAGTCATTAACGACTAATACTAGATTTTTATTTTAATCTCATATTAGGTATTAAGTTTGGCTTTTTAAAGTTTATTTAAGCCTTGTTTAATTTTAGTTTTCACTGCTATTCGTTTCCTCAAGACAAAGCTGCTGATCATGATTTAAACTTCCTATCTTTACCAATATCTAACCTAAAGACTGAAAAAAAACCCCTTTGGTGATGAGGGTAAGAGTCACATGCTGAAACAACACCTAGTTTTAAATACAAATGAATTTTCCTTACAAAATACTTTCCTCATTCCCCCGCCTTTTCCTCTCAAAATACCCTCTCCCCTCCCCTATTGTTACAATGAGAAGTAGAGTTGTTTCTACTATGATTTCTGTTATTAGTTGCAAGGGTGTTTGCATATCTTAAAAAGGAAAAAAAAAAAAAAAAAGATTTTGCAAACACAGTTTCTTCATTATCCTGAAGAAACAGAAGGAACACATGCTAACTTCAAATTAACACAAGCAAACAAGCTCTCCCTCAGGGACTTCCTGTCAGATAAAGTGTTATCAATGTATCTGACAGAGAAACACTTATTAACAAATCTGACTTTTGTAATTAAAAACCACAACAAAATATTATTATATTATTAAGCCACACCAGAGCATGCATTCTCAGTTATCTAGTAAACACTTCCTGGATTAAGATACATCCAAAAAGAGTGTACCAATACCCCAAGAATGCTCATTCTGTTCTGGCTCAGGGCTAAATTAAGTAAACTCACCTCTCTGAGCAGCAGGAATACCTGTGTGAGAACTTGCACCCTCCAGGACTTCTAATAAGACAAAATTAATTCCATTCAGGTAATATATGAGCAGAGTCATGTAGTACAGAACAACAGCTTTGTTCTTATAAAAAGGAATTTTTAGAGCAAAATATGAAGAAAAACTTATTTTATACACAGTAGGTGATGAACTTTGATAACATATAATAAATTAGTATAAATAATTAACTCTACTAAATCTGCCTTGCCATATGATCATTTATTAAAGGTCCTTACTATATAAGGCTGTTTACAAACATTTTTAAAATAACAATCTTAACGTAATTATGCAAAAAAGTTATCAACATATTAAATAAGCCACTGGGTAAACCTAGAGTCCACTTGTGAGGAAATGGCAGATAATAAATATAATAAATAATTATCTAGTTGAAAGCCTCTAAAGCTACGTACAGTACAAAATGGAATGTGAAGAACAGCCGGAAAAGCAATACACGTGAACAGGCTACCCTCTACTGGTCAGTGTTCATTATACAAGTAGCACAGTCTAGTGAAAAAGACACCGGTCAGGAATTTCTGGCTAGCTCCTCTTTTAGAAAATCAAAGGTTAACAGCATCATAATATGACCAATAAAATGTTAAAGATATACAAATGCACAAAAAGTAAAAAAATATTTAAAAAAATACAAAGCAATATTATTGCTGAAATTAAACTGGCCTCTGAAAATACAAGTAAATGTGGCAGGCACCTTCCTTTATGCAACCTATGCAAAGGGCAAAAAGGAAGCACTAATACTTTACTAAAAGGAACATTTAGAATAATTCCCAGACACTAATTTGCCTATCACTAACCGTTTTGGTGGGTAGATAATCCAGCAACGCAGAGGAAGTAAAGAGATTATTTCAGTGAATAACCACCTAATTTTTAATACAATCACAGGAGAATTGTGACAACCATTTTTGAAATGCAGCTCTATCACAGGTAACATAAAGCGACTGTTTTAACAGCTAAAACAAGCTGCACTGCACAGATTGTTTACTATACGAGTTTAGGCTCTTTTCACTTCAGAAAAAAAAAAAGTAGGCAATTTTGCTCAGCTGAACAAGCAGTGTTTGCTAAATAAGGTAATTCCCACCACGAAAACAAAGAGATTAATTATCTGAGGCTGACAATACATGGAGTTCTTTTACATGGGCCATTTGCAGAAGCAAAGCAGTATGAGGCAAACCTAATTATTAAGTAATTTATAATTCTTTAAGTCAAATGACACGCAACACCCAGTGGCTTGCAGCATTTTCGATACTATAAACGCAAAGACAGAGGAACTTCAGGTTATCCACAAAAGAACATGCACAGAATGATCTTCCAACCCATCTTATGTGACTCACAAAAAGTTCAGCTTTAGGAAGGAACATATCCATTATGCTTAGGTAACAAAGAATTTTTAAAGCATGTAACAGCACAGATATTTTAAAGCTACTGCAACAATGAAAAATCTGAACTCAGAATCAGTAGTAAACAATAGTTCAGCACTGCCATTTAACAAACCTTTAGCTGGTGAGAATGGTTGAGAAGCAAGGGGATCAGAGCAAAGTTCCAATGGAAACTGTAGCTGTTCTTCATTGTCTGTAGATGCTTCAACAAAGAAAACATACCCAATTGATAATTAAACCCCAAAATAAGATTTGCTACTAATATTAAGCACTCCAGATTCAATTTAGTCAAGGCTGACCTGAACAAATTTTCTCAACATATGCCTACAGTGATCCAGTTCTGGACAGTTATGTGTCTGAAAATAAATCCAGCTGCAAAATTGAACAGAACCCATGTTCTAGTAAACAGAATTTGATTTAGTATTTTCAGGAAAAAAAAATTACGTCAAATCATGCATTTTAGGTTTGATTCTGTAGTTGAAGCCTAGTTAACTATATATTAAATAGTAGCAATTTATTTCACATAAAAGAAAACAATTTACTGTTACTATTGAAGTAAGGTATAACTAATGTTTTAGAAACATATGGCTCTAACTACCTAATTCCATTCTTCAGAGTGGAGTATCTTCAAAGTCCTGTCTAAATTCTGGTATCCAGATTGCATACATACATTTCTAGCTTAAGATGGTGCTTCATCAGCAAGATAACATACGCAGATTGCAGCAGTCTCTTCTACTCCCTCTATAATGCTATATGCTTCACTGATCTCCAAAAATATTACTGACCTACTTAAGGGTTCTGGGGAGGTTTTCTGATGCATTATGAATAATTTATTTTCTGCCTTCTTGAAGTAAGGACAAAATTTGCTACTTAGGAGAACAAGTATTCTCTAATGACTTGTACCACATTTTTCAAACTACAATGGGAATGTCATCATCTGTTACACTAATTCTTTAGAGAAAAATGATTCAAAGAAGGATGGTACAAGGAATAAGGCAATACTTAGCATTTTTTCATGTTACTCTAAGTCTGTTAACTATGTAAAGCAAATATGGAATACTTCATATATAATTCATCCTACTGGAGGTCATATTTATGAACTCTAAAAAACTATGGTCTAACTTTATGATTTTACTGTATATCCCTCTAAAAATGTGTACATGTACTTGCAACTAAAATGCAATCTCATTAGGTACTGGGGGGGTAAAAAAGGAAAGAAAATTATCTCTTATCTTTACATGCCTCAACATTTACCTCTTTGCTGTGATTTTTCTGTAGGGCCTTTGTTGGTTTGTAATGCTTGGTTTTTGTCATATGTAATTGCAACAGCTGTGACTGCAATCTGCAAATCAGAAATATATGGCATATTATCTCTCATGCAATTTGCAAATATAATTTTGCAAACAAGCCAGCTTTTTACATAGAAAAATAATAGAGGAAAAAAGTCATCTAAGTAGACATACTATAAACCTTTCTCAGAATAGCATAAAAGGTAATACTAAAGTCCATTGTTAAAACATACACCTGACAGTGTTTGTCCCACTTTCATGATTTTGTTCATAAATTCTGTCCTTCTTTCTTGGTGAACAGATATAAAAAAGAATCATAAAAGCTCATTATCATTTTATTTGTTAGAGAGAAAGAGACGTTTAATTGAACATAAGAATGATGCTGTACTTCTAAAGAAAACATTTTCTTTGAAAAGAGTATATCACATTACCTTGAAGCAGCAAGAAAAAAAAATAACAAAAGCATATTTAGCAGTTTTCCATATCCTTGTATATATGTAATAACACCTTTTAACAGATACCTAGTGATGTCTTTTTGTTTACTATCCAACTAGAAAGATCTTAAGATGAACTGTGCTCCTGAAATACCACGTAGTACCATGATTCTCAAAACTGGTGAATTCCAAAGGTTCCTTTTTCTTCACCTAACATGCCTTTAAATTTCACTTCAGAATTCATCAGGCATACTAGTAAATCGAATCCTAGCTTAGCTTACTCTGAGCAGTAAATGCTCATTAAAGGATAAAACTGGCATGCTTATGTGCTGAAAGTCAAAAGAAGCAGTTAACTCACCTGAACTAATTCATCCTCTGGTAGAGCAACTGTAAAATTCACATGACAAAGGCAGCAGGGAACCATAGATCGTAGTTTAAAATACAAGCTCTGTTGAAGACAAGACATTATTTGTGCTTCTCTAAAAAGAATGTACGGTTTGTTTCAGAAACTAATTAAAACTCTTTCATAGTAGAAATCATGTAATCACACTAATCTTTTCTTGAAGAAGAATCAGAGGTGCGACTGGACCTGTGCAAAGCATTCAACACTGCCCCACACAACATCCTTGTCTCTAAAATGGAGAGACGTAAATTTGATGGATAGATCACCCAACAGATGAGGAATTAGCAAAGTTAAGGTCAATGGCTCAATGTCCAACTGAAGATGGGTAACGAGTGGTGTTCCCCAGGGACAGTGTTGAGACTGATCCTGCTCAACACCTTCGTAGGTGACACGGACAGTGCGATTGAGTTCACCCTCAGCAAGTTTGCAGATGACACCAAGCTGTGTGGTTCGACTGATAAACTGGAGGGAAGGGATGCCATCCAGAAGGACCTTGACATGCTTGTGAGGTGGGCCAATGCCAACCTCATGTAGTTCAACAAAGTGAAGTGCAAGGTCCTGTACCTGTGCTGGGGCAATCCCAGGCACAGCTGCAGGTTGGACAGACTGGATTGAGAGCAGCTCTGAGAAAAAGGACTTGGGGTGTGGGTCGATGACAAACTTAACATGAGCCAGCAGTGCACGCTCGCAGGCCAGAAACCAACCATATCCTGGGCTGCATCAAAACCAGCGTGACCAGCAGGGCAAAAGAGGCGATTCAATCCCTTTACTCTGCTCTTGTAAGATCTCACTTGGAGTAGTATGCGCAGTTCTGGTGTCCTCATCATAACAGGGACATGGAAAAGTCCACAGGAAGGCCATGAGGATAAGGGGGCTCAAGCACCTCCCTAATGGAGACAGACTGATAAAACAGCATCTGCTCAGCCCGGACAACAGAAAGCTATGTGGTAACCTCATAGCAGCCTTCTAATATCCGACGGGGCCTTAGAAGGATAGAGGAGAGGGCCTCTTTATCAGGGAATGTAGCAACAGGACAATCAGTAATGGGTTCAGACTTAAACAGGGGAAGGTTCAGGTTAGGTATAAGGAAAAATTGTTTACTGTGAGGATGGTGAGGCACTGGAACAGGTTGCCCAAAGAAGTGGTAAATGCTCCATCCCTGGCAGTGTTCATGGCCAGGTTGGACAGAGCCTCGGGAGACATGGTTTACAGTGAGGCATCCCTGCCCATGGTAGGGGGGTTGGAACTGGATATTTTGAGGTCCTTTTCAATCCAAACCAATCTACTATTCTATAAAATGTCAAGGTAAAATGCAATGTAACAGTCTTTGTAGAGTATGCTATTAGTCAAAAGACTGATGCAGATTAAAAACTTTGGAAATCCTCAATATACTAAGAGAAATCTATCTTTAGAGCAACTTACACACTAACCACAGACACTCTGTAGCCTAATTCAGAAAAGTAATTATGAATAAAATGTTATTCTCAGTATAGCCTGATTTTACTTTACTTCCATTTGAACAATTCAACAGATACCTGAAATAAGATTCTTACCTTCAACAGATTCTCACAGAGATCATTAAAATTCTTATTAAGAGCTTGATTTGTTAGATTCACATTGCTTAATCTGGATACTCTTACTGCTGTGAACATCTAAATTAGAAACAAACACACATTTTTTTTTTTGCAGTATGTGTCTCTATATTATATTAAAACCAGAACAAATTCATAAAGACAAAAAATGCTTAACATGGTGAGGGAGAGAGAGAGAGTAAGGAATAAGGAAAGGGATGGAAAGGAAGGAAAAACACTGTAGAAATAGTGAAGTAAAATGCTTATTGCTCATTAAATTCTACAAACAAATAGGAATTTTTCTGTGAACTAAAGCATATGAATATATATTAAAGAAGTGATTAAGACAGAAATACTCTAAGCTCTTTTCACTTGGGACATAAAGGAGTCATTCTACCAGCTACGTATTTTTTTTAACTCCTGTTAAAGATCATGTTAACTGTATGCAACCATGTGGGCAATAATGAAATGTCATATATAAGTATACAGGCAACCCCACCAACCTAACAGTATGCTGCTACTGCAGTCATACTAATTTCAGGTTTGAGCTGTGCCTCTGCAAAGCATTCTTGCATTGTGCCAACCAGACACAAAAGCTCATTCAATAGATCTGTTCTAACGCATTCTCTCTGAGATGGAACTGTGTCATCCAAACATGATCAATGTGTTTAAAACTTAATTATGAATAGAACTTTTCTCTACTTACCAGATTGGTTTTAACTAATTCTTCTTAGCCTATTGATGTTATCATGTTAGTATTTCATATTAAGTAATACAGTCAACAATTTGTTTAAGAGCTGTCAAAATCTAGCAAAGCTCTTAAAAATGCCCGAACCCTTAAAGTTCATATTTACTGTGAATATTTTCAAATTCTTATGTTTTTGTACCAGGTTCTCCATTACATGACCTCACTGAAAAAACTCACAAAGAAACAGTTTCTCATACCCTATTTTTCTTGCCAAAATACTTTTATTTCTAGCACACGAGTATCATTTTGATTTCTTTCAAACTTAACGATCTCTAATATATAGTATTTTTATTTAAAAATTTAAGTATTGTAGGATAACACAACAGAAATTAAAAAAAAATAATTTTCTTTTAATAACCTTACTTGAATTTCCGGTGTCCAATTATTTATACCAGGCATAATTTCTGTGTTGCAACTGTAAAAACCTGTAAAGAAAAGAGTTGAGGAAATCTGTGTTGCTCACTGAAATATAAAAGTACTTTTAAAGAAACATATGGAATCTTACTTGATGTTCTGCACCTATTTTCCCTCATGCATTTTTCAATATTGAATAATATACCAGAAATAAAACCAACATTCAAAAAACAAACATAGCATCTGAAGGATACAATATCACATACAAAAGAAACTTGCTATTCACACTACAGTGAAAAAAAAATGGGTAAGAAAGATGGAGCTTTAGTTCTGAAACACAAAATCACTGCAGAATTCTTAGTCTAAATATTTCTTCAACAGTCAGAAAGCAAGGCCACCAATATCACCACGATGAGGAATATAAAAGAAGCTACAATAGCATCAAATGCAACACTGACAGTTACTCCACATGGAGACTGGGTAACTCCCGGTTGATGCTAAGACTACCTTGGTGAGACAAGCTCCCTGAGCAGCTCACACAACCACTCCTTTAGAAACCACAAAACAAGAAATCCCTGACTAGTTGGTCCTGAGCAAGAAGCAGCATTCATTTTTTTAAGTTCTGATCAAGGCATACTTAAGAATTCTTGTAGGAAGGATGAATATCCAAAATCTGTGAGTACTCTGCCTAGTTTCTAATAGACAAACTATGTGCAAATGAGGAAACTAAAAACATGTGATAAGAAAAGCTAAAAAGCTAATCTCTGACAGAGAGCATAGAGATGCTCCAAAGATACTACCTAGGGAATGAATGCAATTATCTAACACTTACTAAACAGAACAGACACATGAAAAGAAGAGAAAAAAAAAAGAAAGGTAAAATGACCAAACAGCATGGTAAGGAAAGTCATAAGCAGCCAATAACCAATGCTGAAAATCTAAAGATATAGCTAAATGTGCACAAAGGAGAAAAATCTGGAAGGGCCCATGTAAATGCACCTAAAGAGATAGAAAAGAAATTTCGTAGAAGCTTGCAGAAGGTATAAATATTAATAGGTTTCCTATCAGAGCATCAAAAGCAGACATCTTCAGGTAGTGAGGTGCTTTTGGTGACACACACCTACTAATTGCCTAGTACAGGTATCTGTATTACTGGCCCATATAAGATATTCCAGAAAATGGAGCTCATGGGCATAGGATAAAGACACTTCAGAGGAACTGACACCACTTTTCTGAGTAACAGTCATGGCTCACAAACTGTCAACAATCATGTAAACAAAAGGCACCTGACTGATACAATCTTCTTTGGACATCAAAAAGCATTTGATAAGATTGACCACCAAGGACTCTAAGAAACTTAACATGCTGAAGGGTAGAGTGGAGTACTATTGAAGGAAATGCAATTATGATAAAACAGGAAAGAGAGGGTCAAAATACATGGTCAATTTTCACAGTGGAGAGATCTGTAACTCAGGATTGTATGCTTCCAACATATTCACAAAAAGCCTGCAAAGAAGGTAACATGAAATGACTGCTAATGGCCTTATCTTAGGGCAGTAAAATCAAATGTAGCAGGACCTAACAAAGGATAATCGATGAGGAGTAAGAAATTCGGTGGTAACATTAGATAACTATGACAAGGATAGTTATGAGCTCAACAGTACTCAATGATAAACACTGGTAACAATTATTAGGAAGAGAAATGATACATGCTCAGAAGAAACATGGGAAAACTCACAAAGACGAGGGAAGACAAGGGCACCCAAATGTACTGAGTACTTCTTATAAGGGACAACTATGTCCAGAGCCAGGAGTTCCATCAAGGAGGGTAAGACAGGTATCAATATGACAACAAATAGCATAAAGAAGGCTGACATATAGCAATGATTCATTGTTCTTCTGAGTGTTAGACAAAGGAAAAAGTGGCTGATAGAAACCATGTATAAGAAGCTGGTTCTTGGATGAGTACACATCCTGATGCAAAATTCTATGAACACTGAAGGCACACATGGACTCAAAATGCAAACAGACAAACGCCTAAATTGATACTACGGCACAACCACAAAGCAATGAAAAAATAAATGCACTTGTTGAACAAGAGTGCTGGAAGGGCAAATTGCTCACCTTAACATTCCTGGAATACACCACCAATCTTGTGAGATTACATGGCTACAAATACTTAAGGACCATTTGTCCCTCTGTACTTGTAATTTCAATAACTCTGAAACCGACAAATTAGTCATTCAGTCTAAATTTTGTCATCTATTTTGCACCATATAACCTGGGGCTTTGAGCAACCTGCTCTAGTGGAAGGTGTTTCTGCCTGTGGCAGGGGGGTTGGAACTGGATTATCTTTAAGGTCACTTCCAACCAAAACCATTCTAAGAGTCTACAGTTTTGCAGCCTACAGTATAAAACAGAAAAATATTGTTTTAACCATACCAGAAGGTGGTGGAGCATCTGTCAGTAAAGAATGTACATCTTCCATTGCATCTGTGTCATCAATCTGGAAAAAGAGTAACTGATAAAAACCATGCTGCTGTTCCACTCCTAAGCCTCAGAAAAATTTAAGAACTTTGTCATCAAGAGATCTGTATCTGGCAATTAAGCTGAGGTTTTAAAAAAGGATTCCATCAATCAGACCCAAAAATCTTAGCTAACAGCCTATGATATGCTGAACACTTGAAAAATAGTTCCCTTAATTAAACTGTATTAAAAATAAAGCAATGTGCACAGAACACACAGAAACTGCAACAGGTAAGACAAAAATGATAAAAAGACAATTTAAAAAACAATTTAAAATGCTGAAGGTTCCACACAACAAATTACAACTTTTTCCAGCTAAGGACCTTAGGCTACTGGAGCTCTCATAAGGTCTGTATTATACTGATGTGATCATTTTCTGCCTATTCCAATGAGACGTAAGTCATTGCCATTAAGTGTGACAGCAGAAGCTCAATGCTTATAAAAATATATCTAAACTTTGGATGAGTCATGACTCCTGCTTGAAGTATGCAGAAGGGCATTTCTTAGCAGCTTTTATTCCAGATATTGCTAGAATAAGAAAAAGGGAGACAATGGAAATCAAATACTTAACATTTTTCACTGATACAAAACCCAAAAATTTATATATAATTTAACAACTGCCTTTGGAGATAACTGAGAAAAGTTTACTTCGTATTTTCATACATATTTCAGGAAAAGAGAAATATCAAAAGAAGTTCTGAAAATATCCATCACCTCCAAGACAAAAGCATCCTTTTTTCCATGCGAAAGGTCTAGCTCTGTAACTTCATCAGAGCTTTCTGACTGAGATCTTAATAATCTGGAACGCTGTCTTGGCTCTGGAATAGGAGACCCAATGATTTCTTCAGGCAGCTCCTAAAAAGGATATACAAATTAACAGTTGTTCTACGTAGCTTAGAAAGAATTTCAACTACAAACAATGTTAACAGTTCTAAGAATCAAAAATGCAGAAAATAATTTTACTGAGAAATAAATCTAAATAAGTACAAAACAATTTGGTTATGTAGCTTAAGAGATCTGAATATTCCAGTAGGTTTGCAAAATATAGTGAAAAGAATCTGTATCTTTATTAAAAAACAACTTATGTTCTGAATGATTAGCACACAAGCTGGCAGTGTGCACTTGCAGACCAGAAAGCCAACCGTATCCTGGGCTGCATCAAGAGCAGTGTGACCAGCAGGTCGAGGGAGGTGATCCTGCCCCTCTACTCTGCTCTCGTGAGGCCTCACTTGGAGTACTGTGTGCAGTTCTGGTGTCCTCAAC
>JANRGW010018401.1:0-12047 GCA_024733675.1 Psilopsiagon aymara | reverse complement strand
CAGGGAGGGGGAGGAGATAGAAGGAGGAGGGAGAAAAGGAGGAGGAGGAGGAGGAGGAGGAGGAGGAGGAGGAGGAGGAGGAGGAGGAGGGAGAAGGGAGAAGGGAAAGAAGGGAGGACACGGGGAGGCGGTTGCTGCTGCTGGGCAGAGGGGAGTCGTGCAGGAGCTGCCGCCGTACTCGGACGCCACATTCCCTCTTTACGGGACTGGTGGTGAGGATGAGGGAGAGCTGACCCTGCAGCTGCCGCCGCCTGTGCTGTGAAGCGTCTGCTCCTCCTCCTCCTCCCCTGCTGTGGGTGAACCTGCGCTACGGGCTCTTCACCGACACGGCCGGGGGGTTGGTTTGTTTGTGTATTTGTTTAAGGCAAGGAGAAAGAAAGATCTTCCACCCGCTGAAGCACAGTTCACTATGATCGTACTCGCATCCAGCACTGGAAGCCGGTTGGATTTCGTGTCTCAGTCCAGGGTGTTTTTCTTGCAAACCTTCCTTTGGATTTTATGTGCTACAGTGTGCAAAGCAGAGCAGTATTTCAATGTGGAGGTAAGATCAGCCGTATGCGTCTGCGAGCGTGTGTGCTCCCCCTCTCCCGTTCCCCCTTCCCTTTTCTTACATCCCTTAAATGAAATAGCCAGCCAGCCATGTCTTCCAGCAGTCAGGGCAGACGTCTGTGGTGGCTTTCTTTCCAGCAGCTGGTAGCTAGCTCCGCTTCCTGAGTTCCCCTCCCAGTGGATGCGTTTCGGCTGGAGATCCCGCTGTCCACTGCCGCCCAAAGCGCGGAGCTGGGCGCCGGGCGCAGCCTCAGCCACCGCACTACCTTCGACCGCCCAGAGAGGAGGGGACACCCTCGCCTTGGGTACGGGGGACTCCTGGAGAGAAGGATGTAGCTCAGGGGAGACTGAATATCTTGGGCTTAAGAGAACACTGTATTGCTGAGTTCTCTTTTTTTTTAAATGGAGAATGAATGAAAGAGCATTGTGGGAACGGGAGGAAGGAAACTTAACATTTTGGCACGTTTCTTTGTGGTAAAGTATTTGACAAGATAACATCTTTTTCCTATTCAAAGGTAAAAAAAAGTTGCCACGGCATAAAGGTGGAACTACAGCACGAAAGTTGGAGGGTGTGGAAGACCAGGAAACAGCATTTTTCAAAGTGAAAAAGATAATAAAATGTGGGGATACTTAGAGTATATCCCTAAGAGTTTACAGTGGCACTGGGAATCCAGTGGGCATCCACTTCCAGTCAGTCTTCTGTACACTCCCAGTTTTCCCATCTGGGGTTTTTACCTAGTGTTTTTTGTTAACTGATGTTCCTTTGATGAGTTCATCATCTTTGCATATATTCTTCCTTTTACTCTCTCCTGTCACTTCTTTCTGCTGTGAGCCCCTTTTCTTAATCTGTTTCAACGTGGTGTGTGTATTTCCCTCTTCCTTTCCCTGCCTGTTCGACTTCCTCATCTTTCTTGTCATGTGTCTCTTTTTAATTTAATATGGGCTCTTTCAGCTTCTGTTTTTCTCTTAAATCCCTGTATGCCTTCACTTTCTTCCATCCTGCCAGCCGCCGCTCCAAACTTTATGCTGAACCCATCCATTGCCCTTGGTTTTGTTTCTAGTTTCTTTCATCCCCTGGGTTCCCACAGTTCTTTCTCTCAGGGAATGAAGCCTGCGTCTTTATCTCGCACATATGAGCACTTGCTTGTTTCATATGAGCTCTTGTTCTCACTCACTGGCGCTCATTTTTGCTACTGTGTCTGTCAGGATCACTCGTGCAGATGATCCTCTGTTCCTAGACTGGTTCCCTCTTTGTCTGAAGTTTTTACCTGTGCTGATGCCCCCTCTGAGTCATGCAAGATGACCTCAAATGTATAAAACCCCCTCACTTTTTCTTTCCCCATGTTTGCTTTCATTCAAGTCTTTCCCTCTACAGGCAGTTTCCCCTGCCATATGCAACCCTCCTCTCAGCCTAACAGCACACATCCATAGATTGTCTCTTTGACTTGTATTTCTACAGGCAGTACTGCCTTTTTACTCCATCGTAAAGGTCTTTCCTATTTATAAGTCCTAGTCTTTTTTTCTCCATCGTTTAAGTTCTAGTTGGTCTGGTTTGTTTCTTACAACCAGTGTGCATCTCTGCTTCTGTTTGATTGTAAACTCTTTGGGGCAAGGCTCGTGTCTTCTTGCATGTTCATGTGGTGTGTACTGTGCTCAGGTCCAGAGTGCAATTGTGAGACTTTTGCTATATAAATATTAAAGCCACAAATTTCATAGTGCACGTTGAAGTTTTATCCTTCTTTTGCTCATGTCCTCAGCTGCCTTCTTTACCGATGAGCAGGGGAAGATAGAATGGAAGGGAGGAAGTTGCCCTCTGTATCCTCTCCAGGCTTCACAGGCTGGCCCCCTGCAGGGTATAGAGGAGAAATTCCAGCGACAGAACTTTCTCCTCCCACAGTAGTCTGCTTTGCTGGCATCTGGCTCTGCTGGAGAGACGGGCGGCAGATGGAGCTAGTGTGGGAGGAGAAAAAGATTGGTTTAGTCAAGTGGAATATGAACAGGAGGCCAACTCCAGTCAGGAGGAGGTTTTATGAGAAAAGAGGGGAAGCACTTTCTTTTTTGCCACCTCTTCCATATGGAAAACAGTACATTTTGAGGGCAAAGGCAGTATCGAGAGCAAGGAACACTGCTGGGTGGAATGAAGTAGCATGTGTGTGTGATGAGAGCACATATTTCTCCCTTTTGAAATAGGCCATCTCCTGTTCTTCATCTGAGCCCTTCAGAAACAAAGTGTGTTATCATATGTCAGTGCTGCTAGTGTTTTTTCATGTTCAAGTCTGAGCCACAGATTGCTGGGAGCTAGAAGAGTTCCAGGGAGTCACTCCGGTATTTAAGTTTTCCTAATGTGAGGCTTTACCTGAGCCTTTGACCACTCTCAGTGGCATGGTCCTGGGCTAAGATCTGCCCCGGAACAGCCATTACCATATTCACATTGTTTGAATAGCACTGAAAATTCAACTTTCTTTTCACGGGGAACAGCAAAGGCTAAAAGCATGGAAAATTTGATGCAAAGGACTTGGCAACAGCATGCATGTATTGTGCGGTACAGTCCTCTGTGTCAGCACGAGTGCATAAACCAGTTGTACTTAATAGTAAATTGTGAAAATATGGCAGGTATTTCTTATAACAATAATAGTACGCAAAGTAAGGTTCAGGGAAGAAGTAGTGTACATACAGTTGAATGAAATGTTACTGAAAAATGCTTAGGGTGGTTAGAAAGTAGTGTTTTTTTTTTTTTTTTTCTTTTCTTTTTTATTTTCGTTCCTTACTGATTCTAAACAAAGTCCAGATAATACCTGTTGAATGTTAGAAAATGTGGAGGTCATTTATTTCCTTTTGTTGTTCTGTCTCATTTAATCTGCATTCCTGACTGACAGACAAAACGTGTGCAACAGTATATGATGTTTTGGTTTGTTTGTTTCAATATGGGTTTGTTAGGCTGTGAGCCAGGGCAGTTCTTAGCAGATATCAAATAATATCAAATAATAATGTTATATTTTAAAAGAAAACAGAAAGCTGAAGTTTACAAGCTTGTGTGAACATTATTGTTCCTTGTAGTTTGGTTGCTGTCTGTGAAATTTCTTTTAACCATACATTTTCATGGGTGAAGTCTTTATGCTTCCAGTGATAGCTGAGTTGTCAATCCAGACATATATTCATGTATGTAGTATTTCATGTATAGACATAGTTGCGTACAATTCAGATATTGGAGTACAGGACTCTGGAGGGGCACACTTGCACTCTTGAGTCAGTGAGAACTTTATGGTAAAGCTGTAAGACAGGTGATTGTAAACTGATATTTTAATCATGATAAGGCTTAGGGTTTACATAGTTTTATGTGTTGGAAGAGTTTAGCATTAATTTTAAAAGTCCAGTGATTATTAGTGGCGTTTTTGTGAGACTTTGTTTCTGACATCATGAGAAAAGCTAAGATCTACACTGCTAGCTCTGTCTTCTCAGTGCTGAGCTACTGGTCCAAAATGATAACTTCACTAAGTGCACTGACATTAGATTTAGTCCATCAGTGTAGAGTTTCTCTACTATTTTCAGCTATGTCTGTCCATGTGCAGGGGAACGTTAACATGAATGAGATAGTTAATGGGATAATAGTTGTTAAAAAAACATTTTAAATGTAAAATTGGAAAAACTGAAACAAAAACCAGAAAAGATAATAGAACAACCAACTTTCCCTTCTTACCCTCCCCAGGTTTCTCAGTATAATGATACCTTCTGTTGCTCAAAAGTAACTCTTTTGTATGTTTAGCTGGAGAATTAAGTTGCTAAGCCACTGTCCATCACATTTGAAAAATCATGGCAGTCAGATGAAGTTCCCGATGGAAAAAGGGAAATATAACCCCCATTTTCAAGAAGGGGAAAGTGGATGAGCTGGGGAACGACAGACCAACCAGTTTCAGCTCTGTGCCTGGCAAAATCTTGGTGCAGATTCTCCTGGAAGTCATGCTGGGGCACATGAAAAACAACAAGGTGGTTGGTGACAGCCAGCATAGCTTCACTAAGGGGAAATCCTGCCAAACCAATCTGGTGGCCTTCTATGATGGGGTTACGGAACTGATGTACAGGGGTAGAGCAGTTGATGTCATCTACTTGGACTTGTGCAAAGTGATTGCCATTGTCTCACATGAAATCCGTGTCTCTAAGTTGGAGAGACATCAATTTGATAGGTGGACCACTTGGTGGATAAAGAACTGGCTGGATGGCCACACACAAACAGTTGTGCTCAATGGCTCGATGTCCACTTGGAGGCCAGTAACAAGCGGCGTCCCTCAAGGATCGATGTTGAGACCGGTCTTGTTCAACGTCTTTGTTGGTGACATGGACAGCGGGATTGAGTGTGCCCTCAGCAAGTTTGCCGATGACCCCAAGCTGTGTGGTTAGGTTGATATGTTGGAGGGAAGGAGTGGCATCCAGAGGGACCTTGACATGCTTGTGAGGTGGGCTGATGCCAACCTGATGAAGTTTAACCATGCCAAGTGCAAAGTCCTGCCCCTGGGTGGGAGCAATCCAAGGCACAGCTACAGGTTGAGCAGAGAAGAGATTGAGAGCAGGCCTGCGGAGAAGGACTTGGGGGTGTTGGACAGTGAGAAAATGAACATGAGCCAGCAGTGTGCGCTTGCAGCCCAGAAAGCCAACTGTATCCTGAGCTGCATCAAAAGGAGTATGACCAGCAGGTCGAGGGAGGTGATCCTGCCCCTCTACTCTGCTCTTGTGAGACCTCACTTGGAGTATTGTGTGCAGTTCTGGTGTCTTCAACATAAAAAGGACATGGAACTGCTGAAACAAGTCCAGAGGAGGGCCACGAGGATGATCAGGGGACCGTATGATGATAGGATGGGGAAGTTGGGGCTGTTCAGTGTGGAGAAGAGAAGGCTGTGTGGAGATCTCATAGCAGCCTTCCGGTATCTGAAGGGGGGCCTATAGGGATGCTGGGGAGGGACTCTTCATTAGGGACTGTTGTGATAGCACAAGGGGTAACATGTTAAAATTTAAACAGGGGAAGTTTAGATTGAATATGAGGAAGAAGTTCTTTACTGTGAGGATGGTGAGGCACTGGAATGGGTTGTCCAGTGAAGTTGTGAATGCTGCATCGCTGGTGGTGCTCAAGGCCAGGTTGGACAAAGCCTTGAGTGGCATGGCTTAGTGTGAGGTGTTCCTGCCTATGGCAGGGAGTTGGAACTAAATGATCTTAAGGTCCTTTCCCACCCTAACTATTCTGTGTTTCTATGTTATTTGGAGTGTCTACAGGTGGTTTTTCACATGTATCATCAATATAGACTATGCGTATATATTCATGTTTTCCTTTTTGTACTGGTTGAGCTGGTGTCGTCCTGTGAGTTTCTCTTCTAATGTTATCTGTTGATTTATTTATGTATTTAAATTATATGTATGTGTATATTTGCAATGAAATATTCAATATAAAAGAAGCTGAAAAATGATGTCATGGTTTTATTAAGGGAAAAATGGTTACTTAAACAAGAATATCTTTTTGGAAGGTAGGATCAGCATGAATCTAGAATAAGATTAATATCCAGATGTTAATACTATCTACTGTTACTCAATTGAGCATCTGCGTAAACCCTGTTGAGCAAAGAAATGTTTTTTTTAGAGTGGCGCCTGGCTTCTTTGACTACATCTGTGATGTGAAAAACACTAAAGTATGCTTCATCATCTCTGTGCTCAAG
This sequence comes from Psilopsiagon aymara, assembly GCA_024733675.1. Classification (NCBI taxonomy): domain Eukaryota; kingdom Metazoa; phylum Chordata; class Aves; order Psittaciformes; family Psittacidae; genus Psilopsiagon; species Psilopsiagon aymara. The sequence goes on along the minus strand of JANRGW010018401.1, from coordinate 5,799 downwards.
CTGGCAGTTACCTTTTTTTCCTTCTTCTAATGCTAAATATGTAGACTTGAATCCCTAGGGTGGGTCTTAAAATTACACAGCTCTTCAAGGCCATACAGTTTTTTCTGCATTTTCAGAGGTGGAAGAGTTAAATTGCATACTGAGGAACAAAATATAGTAGAGTCTGTTCTTCAGGAAAATACCGTCAGTTTCCTTCATGGTAGTAAATGTCTGAGAACCCCATTGTTTTCATTGTTAATAACTTCACAGTTATCTTCCAGCTCCTGCTGAATGGTAAAGCATGACCTTTTCTCCCATAGGCTTTGCTTCTTTCAAGCTTAAAACCAGGCCAGTTTAATTCTTCGGCTGGTAACTGAAAGGGAATATACATTTGGAATGAGAGAAAGTCCTCCAATATCACCTTTACACACTTTCTAAGAAGTGGGCTTGATTGTCAGGCTTGATTTATTTGCTGTGTTGTATTTGCAACACAATATTTTTAGAATTTGTTAAAATTCAAGCTCAGAACTGTATAGAAGCAATTAAGATAGTTTTGCTATAACTAGTGGCATGTGTCCTAAAAGAAACTTCCATGATCTTCTACATTGTTTCTAGTTGTAGTGAGTTTCCATGATTCTCAGTTATTTAAAATCTGAATCTTACTCTTATATAAGGTATCAGCTACATGAATTGGATTTTTGTTTGAACAAGAAGTTCAAATTGAAATTACGAGGCTGGAGAGGAATTATTGAGTCAGGTGGTGGAGGTGGTCAGTGGGTGAAATGCTAGTCAATAAAAATACAGATATAATGCTAGTCAATAAAAATACAGATATAATAGGAAATTATACAGATATAATTTCCTATTTGCTTTTGAGGAAATTCAGATACATAGAAAACCTCTGTAAAGGCTTCTAATGATTAGGTATATCTAGATAAGGAAAATAATGGGAAAGTTATGTGTCTGACTGATAGGCAACAGAGCACTTTCTTGTTGTGGAAGGTGAATGACTACTATATAATGAACTGGCTCTCATTTGATAGGAAGAAATACACATAGAAACTAGTAGCTGGCAGAGTGCATTCTCTACTGTAATATAAACGATAATTCCTGTTTACAAAAATTTCATTTGGTCAATTTTCTACTGTAAAGCAGGAAATTATTTTGTGCTTCTAATGCTGCAAGGAAGTTTATGAATTATGTTGCATGTATGTTGGTCAAAGACATATTGAAAAGATGGTCCCGGTTTTCATGAGTTCACAATTGGCATAGTATGTTAAACCAAGACGTAGTTGTTTATACTTGTGGTTTATCTTTCTGTCCTATTGGAAATTTTTGCCTGTTTTGTGTTTAAATGTCAGACCTCTTAGTGGTTCTCAATATAACTTAAGAAATAAAATGGTTAAAAGATTTATGTAATCACTTTTTTAGGGAGAGATAAATCTACCAAAATTAGGAATACTTCCAAAATTATGATATTCCTAATGTTTTCTGACATGAAGTCTTACTATAACAAATACACAATTTGTTAACCCACCTGAAACACCTGAACAAATGCAAGCTTTCCCCCTTCCATTATTCAGAAGGCATAATGTAAAACTGCATAACTGGTCATTGTTTCTTTGGAGTGGATATATTGTACTCTTTAACTGGTTTAAGATTTATGCTGCTCTTCATCAGTTTTATTTGAATCTGTCTAAAAGGTCAGTGCTTGCTCTAGGCACCTCAGCTCTTATGCCCTCATCAAGACAGAGTTGTAAGAGTTTATAAGCTAGAATGCAGTATCATATAGAAGGCGTTTCAAACTGTGTCTGTTTTCAGTATTTTAGTCTGTCTCATTCTTTACTAAGTAATTTTGTGGGGTTAAATACTGGAGGACTTTGGGTTAATGCTTTTCGAAGAACTTTAAAGTAACAATGTAATTTTAAAAAAATATTATTTTAGTTATCTATTTAAATTGCTTAGCTCTTCTCACCTCTCTGTGTCTGATTCCACTCTATTGTCTGACCTGTTTGCTGTCCTCAAACTACATGGTTGACCATAATCTGAAGGAGCAGGTTTAGTCTGTTTAATTTGTTATCTGTGATATGTCAAATGACAGATTTGGTTTCATTTTGTATGAGGAAGATGAGGGTTAGTGCTGCAAACATGGTTTTAGTTGGCACAGAAATGGATTTGAAAAATAATTGCTATTAGAGCTTTATCCTTTAAAGAGGGGTCATGCTATTTGGAACCTTTATTTATTGGTTGCCTGGCAACTGTTCATTCATGTTCCTGCTTATCATCATTCATTATAAGCATCTTTGCTGTATAGTAAGAGCAGATACATGGTAACAGTTTATTTCTTCGCTGAATTAAAATTGACATATAAATTACTGACATAGAAAAAAATATTTCTGTAGTTTTACTTATTAACCGAAAGTGTTGGTACAATGTTTCTCTACTTACTAAGAGCTGGATTTTACCAGTTGAAGAGCAATCTGCACTTCAGATGTGATCGTGATGTTCCTAGCATAACTTTTGATGTATTACAGTACATAATTGACTTAGGGGCTTGTTCAGGTGTTCTTGTCATGCATAAAATCTCCTGTTAATTTCAGAATCAAGGCTTCAGGATATGAAAATACTTATCTCCTGTGATTTCAGTTTTGGCATTAGGCAACCCAGTCTCAAGTCATGAGACTTGAACCCGTTATTGGGAAAGGGGTTTAAAATTCTGGGATTAAAACTGCTGTGACATGGGATATGCAGCTGAAGCAAGGAACCACAATTGAACATTAAAGTCACTTGATGATTTCTCATTGTAGAACAATAGCAGTTTTTATCACGCTGTGAGAAAGCATTCCTAAAGCATATTACTTGGCAATTTTTTGTGACTGTTGATGAAAAATACTTTGCCTTTGTAGTAATTCTTTATGAATCATACTATAATTGACCCCAGTGTGGAATAACAGTGTGGAATGGGACAGTTGTACTGTGGAGCATTCATAGAAGATGCCTCTGCTTGTTGGGAGGAATATTGGAACAAATTCCTTATAGCTGCATTTTAAAAGAACATCTGTCACTGTAGGGCCAGGGTGGAGATAGATTCATCTCTCTGCTGCTGCCTCTTGGTAGTGGTGGTTTTGCCTCAGTAGTGGACAGCTCAGGGCTTAGGGAAAGGATGTGCCTCTAAGGCTGATGCCCTCAGCTTTGAGATTGTGGTTGTATTAACTAAGCAGTACTCTTCATACCCTGCCACGATTATGGGGGACAAAGTAACTGCTATGAGACAAATCTATTTTTCATAAGCTTTTCCCTCTCACATGGCATGTCTGTAATACATGAAGATGCTGTTGTGCATTTTTCTCTTCTGTGAAACAGTTGAACAGGTTTCACAGTTGTGTAGATAATTTGAAAAGAAATGCTAACCTCAGAAAATCTGGTCTTTAATTTTTAACTTCTGATCTTGTAGAGAAGCAGCCATTTTATTTCATTGGTCCTGTTCATTTTTGCTGACATATAATCAAATTTCACTTATAAGTGTGAAATACAGCTTGGCAAGGGGGAGACTTACCTTGTCAGAAAATTACCAGCTGAAAGGCACATGGAAACATATCAATTTCTTTAAAACATAGATTGTAAAAGAGGAAACCAAGTGTTGCTTTCAATGGATAGAAGGAATCTTCTTTTAAATGTATCAGTGGGCATTTACAACATGCACCAAAGAGGAAATTGCTTCTTGTTTTGTGTTGCATCTGGATCTGAAGGTGATGATCCTGTCATATTTTTCTTTCTTACCTCAGACTGGTTGTGTGATGCTCTTCTAGGATATTGCTTTGACCCACTGTCTTTGCAGAGAAATTGACAGATTGTGTTTTTCTACATGTGATGGTCTACACGCTGTGCACAGTAGTAATAATACAATTAATTGCATGTAGAATAAATGATATGTCTTCAACACAATAAAATCTGTTATTATTACTACAAGGAATAGTTTTATAGTGCTAACTATACAGCATGATTTTAGTCTTGGTGAGTGAGACTTTTTTTTTTTAAAAAAAATTCTTTATATTTGAAGAAATAAAATAATATATATAAAAAAACCCCAAACCATGACCAAACAGAACCTAGGACTGTGTTCCATTCTTTTATTTTCCTCATTGATTATGAAGTGCTGGACTCTGATACTTCTGTCCTTTGTTACTTGTACATGGAATGTCAGCTTTGGTAAGGTCTTATTATCTCTTTCTTTTTTACATGTATTTTTAAATATGTTTGGAGAAGGAGGTCATGTGACTGTGGCACGTGGGCATAGAGATCTGAGTTTTGCGTCCAGTTCCATCATGAGTCTTCATGTCGATCATGTCACTTACTCATCTTTGTAACCTTTCTTGTACAAATATGAAGTGCAGTAATTGAACAGTGTTTACTACCTTTTCCAATACTTGTCAAGATCAATAGAAGCGATGTAAAAGAGCCAGGAATTTGTCTTCATCATTCCCTTGTCTCAGAACTATTTAACTTTTTCATAATAAGTAGTAGAGGGATACAATAAAATGTAAATACATCATTTCAATTTGATCATCTGTGCAGTCATTCAAATAGTGAATATGTTAAAAGAGACAAATACCAGATCAGAAAAAGTGAAAAACTTGTCTACAACACTTAGAACGCTGGTTGATTTAGTTTTGTTGACTTTTTTTGAAGTATAAGTACCAAAACTTGGTAGAGAACATTATCAGTAGGATTACATGAGGAATGTCATTAGATGACTGAAGATAATATCACATTCTCTTTCAGAATTAAAATTTGAATAATTTGTGTTACCCTAATACAAAACCAGATAGTTACTCAGAATGTATTTAAATAAATGTAAAAGTCTTAACATATAAAATGGATTTTGGATCAGACTGTAAATGTTATAAATTGCAAAATTAAAAACTGCTTTTTTTTTTGAATGAATGTGCTGTTTAGTAAGTAAATTGCTCCCGAAGCATTCGTATTGCCTTGTCACCACAGTATCTAAGCTGCTTCTTTTTTGTTTGAATATTTGTGGATTTTTATGAAACATGGTAAAACATTGGCCTTTCACTGCTCCAGGTATTAATGTTTTTTATTAGACACCACTAATAGGCAGACATGCTGCTCATGTATCCCTGGATGTTAAAAGCATGGTACTGTGAGGATGAGGCACTGGGAAAATAAAGAGACTTGCTATGCTGACATCATAGGTATGGTAGAAGTGGAAACTGAATCTTGTTTTTCAGGGTTCCTGTACTATAATTTCACATTATGACGTTCCTTCTTTTAACTTTCTTCCTTTTTTTTCTTCTTTCTTTCATATCTCCTGTTTTCATCATATTTTTTTAGTTTTCTCTTCTTTCCTGTCAACTTTTCTTCATACAGACTATTGCTAGCAGCCAAGGAAAACCATTTGTCATTACTGAGCTGTAGAATCAGAGATATTACAGATGAAAGATTTATCAAGGACCTATTTTTCTGCCAGTGCAGGATGGCTAACTGGTGTATAATTCCTGGACTTTTGTCAAGTTTTAAAATCCAGAGTGATGGACTTCTAAAATTAGAATTGAAAAAAAACCTCAAACCTGGTGAAAGTGCAGCAGGGAGAACTACAGTGGATGATTTCATTTCAATAGACTTTTCCTTTGGCTGCTGGCAAGAGATTGAAGTTGTCTGAGATTAAGCAATTTTTGATAAAAAGTGATGTCTGCTCTGTAATCCAAGATGATGGACAGGGCTGGAGCAGTTGATGTCATCTACCTGGACTTGTGCAAAGCGTTTGACACTGTCTCACATGACATGCTTGTCTCTAAGTTG